>PVKV010003286.1:0-110465 GCA_004027835.1 Alouatta palliata
CTCCTCTTCCTGACCCCTCACCTCTCCCCTCCTGACTCTTCACCTCTCCCCCTCCTAACCCCTCACCTCTCCTTCCCCTTGACCCTTCATCTCACCTCCTTCCTGACCTTCACCTCTCCCCATCCTTACCCCTCAGCTCTCATCAATTTACCTCTCCCAGCAACGCCAAAGATAAATGGGTGAGAAATTGCATACAGCAAGCTGAAAGAGCAGCGCTTGAGGTACATAGCAAGAAATACAAGAGAAACTGTGCGTATCCCCTGCCTGGAGCAGGCGGCTGGCCCACAGGTGGCCCAAGCTGAGAGAGAGAGAAGATTTCATGTAAGGAAGTATGGACTATTACACGAAAATAGATGTAATTACTAAAATGATACATTTGGGGGACTAAAAATGACTAGATATTTGCTTATGTTTAACTAATGAAACACTGTTATTATTTCTGCCTAAAACATTCATTCAGAGAGAGGGTAGGAACAAAAACAAGCTTGCCAAGGGTTTAAACAGGGGAGGAATGTTTTTTTTTAAGGTGTTTATGAATCACAATCCCTAAGTCTGGCTCCCTCAACATGATAGTTACTTCCTGATATTTAGTTCTGTCAAAGTGAAGCAGTTAATGTGTTAATGACAAAGGTACTCAGGCAAAAGAACAAAGGATTCTGCACGGTGGCCGGTCATCTTTAAAGACCAGCGTTTGGAGCCCACCACATGCAACAGGCACTCTAAGAGAGGCCAGTAAAAGGAAGTGAGTGGTACACAATGTACCATGGGAGGATACCAACCTGCTCTTCCAGAAAGCCCCCCTTTCTCCCAACGTCAGAGAAGAAAACTCCATGTAGACAGACCCTGAGCGTAGCACCAGCACAGCCATAATGCTCACTCCTTACCTGTCTGGGCCTTGGTGTCGGCCTTCTTGCTCTCCTGGTCCCCCTTCTGGGCCCACACGTGCACCGTGTACTCCATGCCCGGCCTCAGGCCCGTCAGGACGGTGCTGCTCTGCTCCTTCCCCACCGGAACCTCCCTGGTCTCCCCATCGTCAGCAGAGGTGTAACGCACCACATACTTGTCAATGGCGGCCTGCACTGGGTCCCAGGAGACAGTGGCCATATTCTCTGTCACCCGGTCAGTCACCAGGTTTTTGGGGCTGTCAATGTCTGGAAGGAAAATGTTTGGAAAAGTTTAAGCTCTGAAGCCATGGAAGGCATATCCAACCCCCCATCTTCATCATTTTCATCTTCCAGAGCTCTTTTAGACAAGGCAATGGCATTCTCATCCTGAGTCTCTGCTGGGAGTCTAGGGAGAAAGTCGCCCTTTGCTCCGAATTTCAAAGGAGGAATCACTATAAATAAGGCATTCTTTCTTGGCTTTCAGTTCCCCAAAATGTGGGAGGAATGATGTCTCCTCAGCAGCATATGGCACATCATGACTTCCAATTAAACAGCTGCCATGACATTTAGGGCTCCTAACTTAACATTTTATCAAGGGCGACTTCACCGATGAGCACTCTAAAATCATTACCACAAGCATTGCAATGACCAGACCCTGTACACATCCTCGCTGAGTCTGCTAAAAGCATTGCTACCGTAAGACTTTACTTCTCCCTCCCAATGGGCCGAGTGGTCTCATGAACAGCTCATCACTGTCAGGGAAGGGCGGCCCACTGCCAACACCACCAGGGCTCAGTCTTTCATCTTTAAGACTTCTAATTGCAAAGTCTCTCCGCTCAGGCCACACCCTTTGATACCATACCCACTCAAATCCACAAGCTCAAAACTCAATTCCAGTTGACCATCCCTCTTTTGTTACCAGTCGGGGCTTTGGTGTCGGCCTTCTTGCTCTCTCGGTCCCCCTTCTGGGCCCACACGTGCACCGTGTACTCCACGCCTGGCCTCAGGCCTGTCAGAACGGTGCCACTCTGCTCCTTCCCCACCGGAAGCTCTCTGGTCTCTTGGTCATCAGCAGAGGTGTAGCGCACCACGTACTTGTCAATGGTGGCCTGCACCGGGTCCCAGGAGATGGTGGCAGTATTCTCTGTCACCCGGTCGGTCACCAGGTTTGCTGGGCTGTCAATTTCTTTAAAAGAGAGAGATGAAAGAAGAATGTAGCCTTTACTACCCTCTAATTCCATAAAGACCAGCACAGATACAGCCAAAATGATAACCTCAGCAAATGCCAGAGTCTGTAATATGTCAGTGATGGAGTTAACGTAAAGGTCTAATTAAGCAAATGATCTGAAATTCCAGTAATAAGCTAATAACATTTAATGAGAAGTGGAGTTTTCAGACAAAGCCAGCATCTTGATTAACTTGATAAACTTTTCCTATAAGTTGCTTTGGGATAAAAAGAATTGGTCTTCACATTCAAATTTCTCCTTTAGCCTGGATTTATATAATATATTCTTCTAGTTTCTGACTTCTTGTACTTGAAAGCAATTATAGTTAATAAACCTCGACATCTGCTCTAATATGTTCTTTGAGAAGAAAAACATCCTAGAAGCAGGAGCCATCAGTTCTTTCCATACAAAACATTATGTCTGTGGCCAGGGAATCAGGAGACTGTTTAACAGATAGTGTCTGAGGTCTGGGCTAATAAAAAGAATCACACTTGTAGAACCTGTCTGGGTTTCTCTGTGATTAAACTGGGTTACAACCTGGGCTTCACCTTTTCCTGGTGGCTAACTTTGGACAAGCTGTGTAATTTAAGTGTCTGTCTCCTCAACTCTATGAAGAGAGAAATACTAGTACCTATCTCATAGGTTATGGTGAATACTAAATGAGATATTGCATAGCAAATACTTAAATATAAGTTGTTATTAACGGCATTTGAGGCATGAAATACCACTTTCTCCTCAAAATGTACATCCTTACAGAGTCAAAAATCCAAGCAATTGTGTGTATAGTTAGCATGTCTTTATTATCCCCTTTCAGAAACTACATTCTCAAAAAAGTCTGTACTGGCCAGGCGCAGTGGCCCAGGCCTATAACCCCAGCACTTTGGGAGGCCAAGGCAGGCGGATTACCTGAGGTCAAGAGTTCAAGACCAGCCTGGCCAACATGGTGAAACTCCATCTCTACTAAAAACACAAAAAATTAGCCAGGTGCAGTGGTGTGTGCCTGTAATCCCAGCTACTCAGGAGGCTGAGGCAGGAGAATCACTTGAACCTGGAAGGCGGAGGTTGTGGTGAGCTGAAATCATGCCATTGCACTCCAGCCTGGGTGACAGAGCAAGACTCCATCTCAGCAACAACAACAAAAAAGCTGTACTTTTTGTGACAGCATCTGCATTTCATATCTGCACAGGACCACTTGCCAAGAGTGACAGGCCCGTACGTGGAATGCACAGTCACGTGCAATGACTCGCTCTAGGGAACAGAGTTCGGCACGTACCACAGACATCTGACAGGAGGACAGGTGATTTAGTGCCCAGGGTTCTGAGCTGGCTTCATCCTTCACTAGTGCACCAAATGCACAGACCATAAAAACCCCTTGGGATTACCTAACCTGTCATATTCTCACACCTTAGCTTCTGCATATGCTGCCTCCACCCTAACTCCCACCTGTCCCACTAGGCTTTGTTCAGGTGTTACCTCCTCCCAAAACCCGCATGGCCCCTCTCCTGTCCCAGTCTGTGGTAGGTCCCCTTTCTTCAGGTTCCCATAGCTCCAGGGATATTTGTTTGCTCTGGAACATAACTCACTGTCCTTTATCTTTTTCTTCTCTACCCAGAGGACTGTGAATGCCATACGGGTGTAAACCATGTCCTTCATGTTTGTCCCCCAGGGCTCAGCTCTGGTCTGACCCCTTCCCTGTGACAATGTCTCGTCACAGAGGCTCCCTGCTGCTCACACCATTCCTGACTAAGAAAAGGGAAGGTTCTTCTCTATTCTAACTTCCTTCGTTTTAAAAATGCTGACCCAACTGCTCTTTCTTTTCACAGTATTCAAAATCCTAGTAAACAGAGAGTCACGTGTAATGTAAACCAGGAGGGGAAATCTACAACCCACAGGCCAAATCTGATCCACTGCCAATCTTTATCAACAGAGTTTCATTGGAACACAGTCACACCAGTCCATTTACATATCATTGTCTGTGGCTGTTTTCACACTCCTATGGCAGAGTTAAATAATTCAATAAAGACAATTGGACCCCACAAAGCCAAAAATATTTACTCTCTGGCCCTTTACAGAAATGTGCTGACTTCGACTTTAAACAGATTTAGATATCACCATCCTTACTGTCGACATCTTCTCTGCTCCCCCGAAGGAGAGGTCAACTCTGGAGGCCCACATGATCTAGGAGGCTGTGCACCACAAAATCTTTCAAGGGCTAAATACTGACTAACATTCTAAAAACTCATTGCTCTCACTTATGCCACACTCACTATGTTTTAGGTACTTTATATAAATTAACTCATGAAACCTTCCCAACAACGCTGTGATGGACATACTCATATGCCCTCATTTTACAGATAAGAAACAGGGGGAAGTAAAGTAACTTGCCCAAAGCCACTCAGTTAGTCAATGGCAGAGCTGGGGTTAAAACCTGGACAGTCAAGCTTCTGAAACCATATTCCTGACCACCTCTCTGCTTCTCCAAGAGTCTCTATACTCAGTGACTGTCCAGAACAGAATGCAAACAATAAGCAAAGCCCTTCCCTCTGATTTCCTGCCAGGCATTTTGGAATCTCAGGCAGGCTCCAGGATCAGACTGCTCTAAATTCAGAGAAGCACCAGAGGAGGATTTAAGCAGAAAGAATGGCCAGGCTATGTCCCAGGACAGTCCCAGGATCCCTGGAGGCACAACCTGAGCAGAATGACTGGGTGAAGTAGGAGAACCCTCATGGTTTCTGAAAGCTTAAAGGAAGAATTGGTCCATTTAGTAAATGTTGGCTCAGGATGCAAACCATTTCCATGGTCTAAAAGAGAGCTCCAGATTAGATGCAAAGTGCCTGTAAAGCCACTGCAAACTGAGATAAGCATTCAAATTCACTGTTAGCCCAATGTTTTGAGTTTTCACATCTAAAAAATGAAAATTAGAAAGTGTTACCCTATTCTGAGGGGGTTGCATACAGGATTCCAACTCAAATAAGTATGACCTTCTGTATCAAGTGAAAAAGCTGGTCTCTTTTGTTTGATGTTAAAAAGGAAAAAAATTATAATTACGAAAATCAAAATTGCTTTTGCAACCCTCCTCCCCACTCCTGCAAACAAAACAGCTGACGCCAGGTGAGCAATGACCTCCTGATTCAAAAATCAACCTTCTCCCTGCCATGAGAAAACCTGTTTATGCTCCCGTCCTTCCATTACCTGTGAGGGCACTGGTGTCCGCTTTCTTGCTCCCCTGGTTGCCCCTTTCAGCCCACACGTAGACCTTGTATGCCTCTCCTGGCTTCAGGCCCGTCAGGACAGTGCTGCTCTCGTCCTTGTGCACTGCCGTTTCCTCGGTGTCCCCATCAGCAGAAGTGTAGCGTACCACATACTTGTCTATGACAGCCTGCACTGGGTCCCAGGAGACCGTCACTGTGTCTTCAGTCACTCGATCAGTGATGACATTGGTTGGACTGTCGATTTCTTCATAAAAATACATGAGAAAGAAAAATCAGAGGGACCAGTTGGTTGGTCAAGATCATAGATTGTTAAAGATCTAGTTCACCTGGTTGACCTAGTTCAATAGTCTACACAATGCAAGGGGCTCTCTCCGTCACCAGTGACAGAGGGACAACTGGCTTCTGCTTGAACCCTAAACTGAAAAAGACTCTCTGATAGACAACACAATCCATTCCATTTTCAGACCTCTGAACATACTAGAGAAAACTCCTGCCAGTGTCACTCCTTCCAACTGCTTACCCCAGGTAGACAGAGAGAATACATCTAATTCTCCTTCCAGGAGACCAACCAGCAAGTATTCAAGAAGAGTCATCATCCGCCTTCCTAGTTCTCTTCAAATCAAAACAACGTCCCCTCCCCTATTCATTCCTTCCCAATTACAGTTTCCAGACCTGGCACTTATATCTACACATGCTCCCCTCTTTCTCTTTTCAAATACGAATCTCCAAAACTCAGTTCATTCATTCAACAGCACATCACTGAGCATCCATTATGTGCCAGGAAATGTAATGACATTCAGGAGTTATCAATGAGCAAAACAGTCAGAAATTCCACCAATGTGGAGTTTATATTCAAAAAGAACTAACACAGAACAATATGCCAGTTATGTCCTAGACACTGTGCTTCCCAAGAACATAGTCTGAGCCCATGACCTTAGAAAATCCCTCGTTTTTTTTCACACACATCCCTGCTAACCCAAGGTCCTGCTACATGTATCCAGGGAACAGCAGGGAGGCCAGTGCATCTAGACAGAGTTAAGTCAAGCGGCTGCAGGGGATGCCAGTGAAGTGAGAGGGACAGTGGACTGTGGATGGCCTTGAAGGCCGTTGTTATGACATTGTCTTTTACACTAAGTGAGATGAGAAGTCTCTGGGGGTTTTGAAAAGAAGAATGACCTGATCTGACTTTGGCTATCAAAGGATCCCTCTGGCTTCTGGGGAGAATGCTGATTCTAGCAAACCGAGAGTGAAGGTCACCTAGGCGGCTGCCTCAGTGGCATATATGCAAGATGGCAGGGGTGCAGGCAACTGCAGACGTGATGAGGGTCACGGGGAAGGCTGGCTTTGAAGGGCTTTCAAAGGTAAAGCTGTCACAATCTGCTGATGGATTCAATATGGGATACAATGAATGATTTGTTGGCTTGGGGCCTGAGTAATCTGAAAAATGGAGTGGCCGTTTATAGAGACAGGAGTATCTGAGGGAGGGAAGGGTTTGCAGTAGGGAGTGGGGAGAGGAAGAGGACCAAGAATTTGCTTTGGGATACATGAAGTGGTAAAGCCAAGATTTAAACCCATTCCTATCTAAACAAAGACTGTAAGTTTCCTTTATACCTCTATGTCCTAAGCAGCACTCTCAATAGCAATTTCCTTTGAAACTAATAATAATAAATTATAAATAAAAGAAAGTGTGATCTGAAAGGTCGCTGTGACCTGAAATCCAGCAGTAGTAATAGACAATTTCTCTCTAGAGAGAGAAAATGGTCTTGAACTACTGCCTTGTGAGACAATAGTCTCACTGTGACTGGCACTGTGAGCTTGGATCTCACAATAGTCTGCCACTTGTGGGCCTCCAGGAATGACAGGGCGGACAATTAGGATGCAGGAACCCACCATCTGACCCCATGTCCAGGGCCTCCGGAGGCTCCAGCAGGCTCTAAGAGGACGCTCTAGGAAAAGAGTGTGATGATAGAACTCTCTCCCCATCTTTCTGTGTGAGACATGATTCTGCATGTGATAGGGAAGAGATGACAAGAGCCATCCAAAAACAATACCTCAATCTGCAGAAATTAGTGACAAAGTGGGAATGGAAAACTAAGGACGCAGAAGGAAGTGAGCAAGATCACCCTAGCAGTCCTGCTCTTGAAGTTCATGGCCCTCACCTTCTCTAAAAGTCCGCGTCTGTACAACCCCAGGTCCCAGCAGTGCCTCCCACCCTATCTGCCTGCCCAGATCAGGGCTTGCTGCCACTGCTTCTGGGAGCCACAGGAGAGGCCTGTGGCTTTGTGGGCTTAGTGCTGCCTGTGTGTTTTGAAAGATATATCACGACCAGGGACAACAGCTCCTGCCCATAATTCCAGCACTTTGGGAGATTAAGGAGGTCAAGCACTTGAGGCCAGAAGTTTGACACCAGCCTCGCCAACACGGCAAAACCCTGTCTCTACTAAAAATACAAAAAATTACCGGGCTTGGTGGCGCACACCTGTAATCCCAGCTACTCGGGAGGCTGAGGCACGAGAATGGCTTGAACCTGGAAGTCAGAGTTTGCAGTGAGCCGAGATCACGCACTGCAATCCAACCCAGGTGACAGAGCAAGACTGTATCAAATAAATCAATAAATACAATAAAGATTCTTCACATCCACATGGGTGGAAGTAGGAACCAGCAACGAGCCCTGTAGCTCCTTTCTCCCCTAAGAGTCCCAGAGCACTCGAGATGGAGAAGAACCAGGAAACAGCATCTTGAACAGTAAGAGTAGGAAGGTAAAATTGAATCATATTATGCCCAGGGTTATAGGAGATCTGAAGGTTTAAGACCAGAAAGGAGATGTGACTTCTCCAAGCTCACAGTGCCAGTCACAGCTCTCAGCCCCCTGCCTTACCTTTTCTCTCAGTTCCCTAACCACAGCAACTCAACTCAGAAGGGCCTCTTCATAGAGCTTGTTCTCCTTGACCATTCCCAGGATGAGGATCAGATGCTGAGATACGGGAAGGGGAGGAAGGCCTTAGAGATGGTACTTCCATGATAGGCCACATTGCTGAAAGAGGCCAACGTTGCAGGACTGAAACCTCTCTCTCTACCAAAGAGGGATGTGGGGATGATGAAATAGTTTTTCCGTGCAAGGAAGCCTTTCAGCAGCTGTAGCAGCTCACTAAATCACAGATAAGCCACAGCTGTAGCCTCTACTACACGACATCCTCCCCACCCCGGCCCTGACATCCTCCCTAGGCTGGAACTTCCCACTTGCTGAACACTAGCAGCCCTGGTGGGACCTTTTCCAAGGCCATTCGAGGTTGGAGAGATGTAAGGTAAGGTTTGGAAAACTGGATAGGTGGGACTCACCTATGAGTACATATGTTAGAATAAAGGTGTACTTCACTTCAAAGAGATCTAATTTGCAAAACCTGAATACAGTATATGGAAGAGGTTAATTAGAAGCTCTGTTCACATCAGGAAAGCTTATTCCACTTTATAACAAGATTCACCACAGGGTTGGGTAGGGAATGGCTGTCTTCAGTCTAGGCTGTAACACCCAACAGCCCATGCCCACGCCCCAGCACGCAGTCACAGACATTATGAACAGGTTTCTCCACTAATAATGTCCACCTGTGAATCTCCTAGTTGGTGCAGAAGACGACACAGACGGGATGTAAAACTGATGAGAAACGAGCTTGGGGGAAGACATGGAGGCAGAGTCTGCGTCACTGATTTGAAGGTGGGTGCATGGAAGGGGTGCCTTTGGACTACAGTACCTACACATTCTGTGGTCTTATTTACACAGACCTCCTCTAATGTATTTCCATGTGGCAACAAAATTATCCAAAGGCACCATTTGTAGAAAATGCACTCAGAGAGATCAACCCTTCTTCCTGTTGTCCTCTAGCTTTGCTTCTAGAAAGGTTATCGACTTTGATTTCAGGTGAACCTGAGTTTAAGTGCCAGCTAACTATTCACTAGCTCACCCTGAGTCTCCTAAGCTTTGTAGACCTCAATGTTCTCATATGTAAAATGGAAATAATAATGCTTGCAATCCTATTATTATAAGGACCAAAGATAATATTTACAAAACCTCACAGTATACAGAAGCCCAGTAGAATACAGTGGTCATGCAAATGATAGAGATCATTGTTGTCCAGACGCTGAATGTGTGTATTGGTGGCTGTATGTGAGGCAGGAGTTCTGAACGGTAACAGGAGCTCAGCCTAGGACATGAAGGTGTTTCCAAAGGAAAGTTTTAGGGGTCAAGCCATTTCAAATGGAGCACTGTGTTTGGAAATCAGTAAAAAGTGAAAAAGATATTAAGAAGAGCAAAACTGCTATTTCACAGCATCGTCTAAAGAGGAAAGCTCTCAGAAAGTTGATGACAAGTGAATATGCTAGGTCATAAGCTCTGCTGTGCACAGGAGCTTGTGAAATTATAACAAAGCAAACATGCTTTGTTTCATACACACCAAAGAAAACCATCATCGTAAGAAAAACAAGAGAAAGGACTTTAAAACTCATTTAGTCCAACCCTCCATTTTACAGATGGAGGACAAAAGAATGATGTCACCTCCCAGTAGCCTCCCTTTCTTGTCATTTGATGGGAAGCATAGCTGTCAGGGTATGATGCAGAGGTCCAGGGACATTCCCCAACCCCCAGCCCCCAGCCCCCAGAGACACTGGCCTGGCATATGCTTGCTGCTCTTGAAGCTGACCTGCTTCTGAAGCCCGGCCTTTCTGGAAGGTGTTCCAGCGCACTTTGAGTGTTACCTATAACAGGGTGAGGAATTTCAGCCAACCATTTCCCTGTCATGGTATTAGTTCCACTGGGTGCTTTTATTAAATGGAAAACACCTGAATGGTGTCCTTTCCTCCCTGCACATGCTTAGGGTGTTCTTAAGTTCCAGCATCCTTTTCCACCTGGTGGGATGCAAAACGTTTGGAGAAAACAGAAATTTTTCTTTTCCCTTAAATTAATTAGCAGTCTAGCCAGGTTCAAGAGTGTTTCCTGACCCTATAAATTACAGGGGCTTTTTCTTTTTTATGCTGGTAAAACACATGACACAAATTTATTTGCGATCCAATAAAATATTCTATCCTGGCTTTAGGATATAATTGACAATAAAAACACTTTTGAAGTAACATTCCACTATACGTGAAAGGCTAACTAGCAGTTCAAGGCCGTATGTGATTAAATGCTCTCGGACTTCAGAGGCAAAGCTGGCTGACATTTGATGCAGTCATTGAAGGCTGCAGTAGAGAAACTGTCTGAGGGCAGCCTGGAAGGATACGTCATGTTACTTCTGTGATCTCCTGAAGGATAAGGACCATGGCTTATCAGCTCTGGAAGTTTCTAAAGGGACCAGGTCTCTTTGGCCCAGATACATCCTGCAATAAATGTTTCATGAATTGATTAATTTGTAGCTAGAAATAATAGCAAGGGTTTTTTAAGCTGAAGTAACAACAGAAACCCACTTGCAGAGATAAGCCTTCTGTTAGGGAACCCCAAGAATAGTCTGGCTACAAGAAAGCTTTCCCTGGGGAAGTTATGAGAATAACAACAGCCCAGACTGGACGGGCCACTGAGGCCAAGATAAAAGCGTATGCCTCCTCCTCAGTCAGTGAGGAATCAAAGAAAATTTTTCAGTTAGGAAGCAAACAGTATGAAAATTAACCAGAAATAATGGGCAAGAAGGATGTGAGTGTGATATTAAGATTTATAACAAGAAACACATGTTTGGTCTTGGTTCCCTGATTCCTGGCACACAGCTCCTAAAACCCTTGGAATCTCCAAAGTGAGGTATCTTTTTGCATGTTAATGAGATGACTGCTGTAAGGGGGGTGGTCCTGGATAGCCTCAGAAAGGGGGGGCTTGCCAGGGAACCAACCTTATGATTAGAGGATTGGAACATCCAGCCCCACCTGCCCACCCCCCTAACAAGGGCGAGGAGAGAGGTGCTAATGGTTGCTAAAGGTTGAGTTAATCACCAGTGGCCAATGATGTAATCAACCATTCCTCTATAATGAAGTCTCCATGAAAACCCAAAAGGACTGGGTTGAGAGAGCTTCCTGGCTGCTGAACACATGGAGGTTCGGGGAGGGTGGCACACCCACAGGGGCCGTGGAAGCACGCACCTTGACCCATGCATTTCTTCCATCTGGTTCTTCAGCTGGATCTTTGTAATATTTTTTATTGTAACAAATAGGTAAACGTAATTCAGGTGTTTCCCCTGCGTTCTGTAAGCCGCTCTAGCAAATTAATGGCCCCTGAGGAGGGGAGTCATAACCCCCAATTTAGAGCCAATTGGTCAGAAGTACAGGTCATAACCTGGGGACTGTGACAGGCATCTGAAGTGAGGAAAGTCTCGTGGGACCGGGCCCTCAACTTGTGGGATGTGATGCTATTTCCAGGGAGAGAGTGTCGGACATGAATTGAATTATAGTACACCCGGTTGGTGTCTGATGGAAAACTGCCTGGTGTATGGGGAAAAATCACTTCCAGAGGTGAAATGTTCTGTGTTGTGTTGACTGTGTAAGAGAAGAAAAAGTGTTTATCTCTTACAGGAGGGTAAAAGTGAGAAGCACTTTAGCTTTGTAGTGTGAAAGGAAAATAAAAAACTCAGGACCCCAATTCACTCTGCCAAAAGGAAAAAATAAAGCTGAAAGCTGAGTTACACAAGAAGCTACCTTTCCTTTTGTTCCTATGCAGGTTACGGATAAAAGGTTAAATATCGCCACAGGTAGCGACTCCATGTTCACCTTATCCTACGAAAAGTGCAAATTTACTGAACACATAATTGGCTATCCCCCTACCTGCTCCTTTTCTCTTGCATCATGGGAATCATCATACCCTCCCTATTTCCTCTCCAGCCCACTTTTCCGGTTTAAATATTGAAGCCCTCAAAATCATCTTTGGAGAAAGTTACAGACCACAGATTGTTTTTGTGATTCCATTTCTTTCTCCTAGGCATATCCTTTATCTTGGCAAAATAAACTTCTAAGTTGATTAAGGCTTATCTCTGATACTTTTTAGTTTACAGTAGCTAAGCCCAAGGCTTAGACTTCGGTATCTTGGGTTCAAATCCCACCTCTGTCCTTTCCTGGCCGGGCAATCTTGAGCTTAACTTCTCCAGTTTTCTTATATATGGCATAGAAATAATAATATCTACTTCACAGGATTGCTGTGAGAACTAAATGAGATATTCATAAAAAATGCATAGTGATTATAATGCCTGGCACTTATTAAGCTCTCAATTCACAGCTACAGGGAATACCACTGGAAACACGGAAGTACTTACTATTTTCCAACTTGTTAAAATGCTTCACTAGTCCACTATTCTGGTGGACTGTACAAGTCTGCATTGTCTAGTTTGTAACTTAAGTTGTATCGTCTCCTTTATAATTGCCCAACTATAACTCTTTCATACTCCAAATAAGCAATCTGTTAAGTAGCGGAAATAGTGAATTCAATTCTCACAACATCTCACCCCTTATTCTCACACCATAACCAGCTATTTCCAGGACTGAATTGGAAAGAACTAAAAAACTTTTCAAGGAAGACTCATAATGCAAAGACTGCTTCTTTAATGGCTCCAAGGATTGGTATTGCCCAGTGGCACTTTAGATCATAGGCTTCCATCGCGGGGAAGGCAGGAGCACAGAGTTAATGAGGAAATTCACAATTCACTATGGGCTCAAGCATTCCTTAAAAACTAAAAGTTACCTAGGATGTCTCATATGTACGCCCACCATGTTTTCAAATTCTGTTCTGATTAACAAGTTACAAACGTATTGTCAATGTGACTGATTTGTAACATTTTATCATTATATATTTTCCTCAATACACAGATGACAACATATCTCTACTCCCATGTGACAGTTTTTAATATCTTGTGACATTTTAGAGACATCTGCTTGAGTGTGGTCATCAGGAACAAACACAGGTGTGGCATGAAGAAAATTAAAGATAACTTGTCTTTAGGGAATAAGGAGCTATGTGCCCATGTCTTAGATGATAAATGCCTTCAAAACAACGCAGTGATGGAAGCTATTAAAATAAGCAAAAGGGTGTCAGACACGGTCTTGTCCCTTAACTCCAAGATCCTGGGGGAGATTTTCAATGGCAAGAAAAATTTGAAATAGGAAAAGTTTGCTTCCCTTTCTCTGCCCAAAAATAGATGCAGTGCATAAAGGGTTAGACTCTCTCTACACGCACATCCCAGAATTCTTATCCAGAGGAGTCAGCCAAGAAAATGTCAGAATGCAAACATGATTAAATGTCCGTAGTGCGTCCAAGTAGCTCTCACCTGTTCTGCCATTCAGGAAAATCGGCTTGCCCTCCAGTTCTCCTCGCATGGGTACCACTGTGATCTTATACTCCGTCCCCGGGTGCAGACCTGGAAACAGGCAGCGTGGGATGTGAGTGCAGGCTCCAGACCCCTCTTCCCACTGCTCCTCCCCAGGATTTCTCCCGTGAGGGAAAGATGAGGGGTTATGCTTCCTCCCCCAAAGACGAATCCGTATCTGCAGGCGAATAAAGCCCCGCAGGAGCAGTGGAACGTGAGGTGTCACTGAGGGGGCTTATTGGTTGGGGATGGGAGTTGGGTGTCATCGGAGCAAATGGGATAACGCCGATTGAAATGCATTTCAGGTGTTCTCCACTTCGTCATTGGGCTACCTAGCACTTATTTCCCAATTTTATTTATCGCCCCAAATGTGTTCCTGTTCCCAGCAATCCTTTTCCTTCCAAAGCTTCTCTCCTTCTCACTGTAATATTTAGCCTACGTTTTTCCTATTTATTTATTTGTTAGAGACAGGGTCTCACTGTGTGGTTCAGGCTAGAGTGCAGCAGTGCAGTCACAGTTCACTGGAGCCTCAACCTCCTGGGCTCAAGGGATCCTCCTGCCTCAGCCTCTCAAGTAGCTGGGACCATGGGCATGAGCCACTGTGCCCAGCCCTTAAAAAAAAAAAAAAAAAAAAAAGTTATTTCTTTGTAGAAGCAACTAGAATTATTGTTCTTTGTGGCACCAATGTTCAGACTCTGGTGGTAAAATGCAGACAAATGGCAGCTTGTGTGAGACACACACCCTCATTCTTCACTCCACAAACACTTAGAACCCCAAGCTGTCCTGTCAAGATGGAACTCAAGGAGTGGACAGCAGAACAAGGCTCCAGGAGAGAATGTGCCATGAAGCTGATTAGCCCCATGCTTTCATGGGCCCATTCCAAGGCCTTGTACCTGATTGGATATTGATGATTGTGTATTACTTTTCTTAAAGAGGGCCCTGGAATTGTACAATCTTCAAGCACTGCCAAACTTGATCCATTCCTGCAGCCTTGTTTCCTTAGCAGTCCTCTGAACTCCAGCTCTTGGCAGCATTAGCTCAGAAATCTGAGATAGGGAGCCACCCCTACTTACTGCACCCTGCCCCCCTCTAAGCCCCCCAACATAACCCCTTCTGTGCATCCACCTGCCTCTCTCTCTCTCTCTCTCTGCCTCTCTCTTCCTCTCCCTCTCTCTTCCTCTCCCTCTCCCCTCTTGCCCCCAACACCCAAATACACAAGTTCTTCCAAAAGGAGTATCTATACACCATCAAATCCATTCTGAGACGCAGATGGGGTCTTCAAGAGAGTTTGCTGACTTGAACATCTCACAAATATAATCTGTTAAAAGGTTCTCTGAGATTGAGCTCTGGAATGCTGGGGCAGAGTCTGCAGGCCTCCCAGGTGGGCTCACATCTGGGATATTCAAGGATCAGGTTCAAGTGTGATTCCTAGGGCCCCTGGACTCTGTGCACACTTGAGCAGTGCAGATGCCAGTGCCCTCTGCCCACACTGTCCCCACTGCTGCACCCACAGCAAACATCTCACATCCCAGTGATGGCTCTTACCAGTGATGTCATATCGACTCTTGGGGTCGCTGCTCTTGGGCACGGTGACCTCAGCTACCTCCTGCCCCATCATGGGCCCGTATCGCAGCTTGTAGTAGTCCACCTCGGTCGAGGGGTTTTCCCACTCCACGTCGAGGGAGTTCTCAGTCTCGTCTGTCACCCAGGCAGTGCCAAGCACAGCAAGGTCTAGGGCAGGGGTGAGGGAGGTAGGAAAAGTGGTGAAGAGCAGAGTTTCTGAGGTTCTGTGACAGGCTGTTGGTTATCAAATCAGCTCCCTCTCTTGACGTCTCAAGAGCTGGCTTCAGCCTCAGGACATAGTTCTCAACAGGTGTCTTTGATCTACCAAAGTAGCAGCTAGGCTGCTGGTTTTCACATATTCCATGGGCACACTGTCTTTTGGGAAAGCCTCCACTTCCCCATCCCATCAGAAGCCATGTGGCCTCCCTGTCCACACTGACTTTGGCCAAGCCCAAACTGTACCTCTCAGGCCATCCACCCAAACCACTCAGGCCAGAGCTCAGACAGCTACAGCCTGTACTGGGAGGCTTTGGACACAGTGCTGTCTGTACCAGAGGCAGTCACAGATTACTGAGACACTCCCATGGTCCCCTATAGTGTGCAGTCACCCATGCTAGAACAATCAAGACTCCCAAGTTGTTCAACTACAGGGGTGCTCCTGGGAGTCATTAGCCTGAGGGCACTGACGAAGGCAATCACAAATGGTGCCCTCATGATGGCCAAGTCTCTCACAGCCCTTTCCAACACTGACCCATCCCTACCTCCACCCTACTCCCACCAACAAAAAGGATAGGCAGCTTGATGTCTCTGCAAAGACAACTGCATGCCAAAGTCTAATCCATCTGGATCTTCCTGGATCTTTCCCTAGAAGTTCAGGGCAGGATGGAGGCAGTGCATTTTTATCGCACCTAGAACAGTGCTTGACACATGGTAGTTGCTCAATAAAAATGTACTGAGTGAAGGAATGATTCAACCAACTACATTTTTCCAAATCCTTGAAGATCTAAGTGGCTTTAAGAAATTTCATGAGAAAACAAGAATGTTTAAAGAGTAAGCAGCAATGCTTATCCTTCTAAATATTTTGGTGCACAGGAGACCCTGTTTCTCCAGACCTGGCCTCCACCATCCTCCGTCTTGTTCTGTACACCAGGCTGTGATCTCTGTGAATTGAGTCAGCCAGTTTCCCTGACTCTCTGGCTTCTGGCTTCAGCTAGCAGGAATCACCAGCCGATCGGAGGGCAGGAGAGAGAATTCTGTGGAGACACGGTGGACTGCCTGCATCCCTTTACCAAAACGCCCCCACCAGGCAGCTCTTTTCTGCAGCTCTCTCTGGGTCCAGGTACCAAGGTCCATGCCTTGCCCCTTCAGGCAGGAGTATCCTCACTGATGCAGGTCTTAGGGTTTCACCATCCAACCCCTACCCACACCTTTGTGAACAACCTGTTAGTTAAACTTTTTCAATTACCCCATTTGTGTCCTGTTTTTCCCACCGAGATGAATCTGACACAGGTGGCTTCCACAGCCACTTATCCATACTTATTTGAACTTTCTGAATGGTCTTGGGGGTTCAGTGAGGGACTGGGGTTGCAGGTTTACCCTTTGACTGCTTATGAGAGGGTGCAGACCCTACTAATCTCAGGGACAGGGAGGACCCATGAGCCCTCCATGTAGCAGGTCTTCACTGGCTTAAAGGACCCAGTAATCAGAGGGCAAAGGAGGAAGAGAGAGAACTGGAACTCTTCAGAACCTAGGATTTCGGCAGCTGTGTTTTTCAAACCCCAAATCAAGGCAACTGCTGACAGGTATTTATGGGAATAGTGAAATAAAACATTTGGAATGGGGCCTCTCCTGGGAACTCTGGGGCATCGGGTGGCTTCCTCACCTGTGGTGGCAAGTAGATGCTGTGGGCTGCTAGAAACTTCTTTCTTGACGTTACGCAGGGTGACTATGTACTTGGTTCCAGGCAGCAAATTGAGAATCTCGTAGCTGTGCTGCTCCTTGGGCACTTGAATCTGCTTCCCAGAGACCTCCTTCCCCAGGGGGTAGTAGCTGAGGAGGTAGTGGTCCACCTGGCTGGAGGGCTCCCAGCTCACCAGCAGGGAATCCTCCGTGCTCTTGAGCAGCTGCAGGCCCTGTGGGACGACCACTGCCGGCAGAACAGGAACAGGGCAGAGAGCATGAGCAAGGGAGGCGATCCAGAGACTATGAGTATTCCCTGAGCACTATAAAGGTGGGTGTGCAGGATGCAGACCTGTCCATGCCAGACCCCTAGAAGTTATTATCCCACCGACCGGTGATTAACACTGACCCCCCTCACCACACATGTGCACACACAGCCAACCATCAGATCACAAGACCAGTGGTTTTCAAAGTCAGGGCCTCAAACTAGCATCTGTATCACCTGGGAACTTGTTAGAAATGCAAATTTTTAGGCCCCATCGCAGAATCAGAAGCTCTGGAGTTGGGGCTCAGCAATCTGGTGTAGGCAGAGACCCCCAAAGAGGACAACGTGTAATGACAGTTAAATGGTGCATTGGAAAGAAGAGTCTGGCGGCCCGAGGGCACATCTCCGCTCTCACCCTGGGCACAGTCCAGGCCTGTGAAGCCCTCCTCGCAGTAGCACTCGCCCGCGTCGCAGAAGCCGTGGCCGCTGCAGTCGCCGGGACAGCGCCGCTCGCTGCAGTCCTCCGATATGAAGTCCTCATGGCACTGGCACACGCCGCGCACGCACTCACCGTGCCCGCTGCAGTTCTCAGGGCAGGCAGGATAGCCGCAGTCGGCGCCCATGTAGGGCTCGTGGCACAGGCAGCGCCCGTCCACGCAGCGCCCATGGCCGCTGCATGCCCCAGGGCAGGCCTGCTGCTCGCAGGCCGTGCCCTCCCAGCCCTCCTGGCAGTGGCAGCTGCAGGTCTCCAGGGAGAAGGTCCCGTGGCCACTGCAGTGGTGGCTCAGATCTGGAAGGGATTAAAAAAAACAGTAGGCTGGGTTGAAGGGTTGTGTGGAGATCTCCTTCCTTTGAGATCAGCCATGCAAGATCCAGAAATCAGCAGACCCTTTAGAGTGGGGCTGGTGAGTTCTGGGTCTTGCACAGCTCTTTTTTGGAGGACCACGGAGCTCTGCAAGGGAGAAAAGGTGTTGGCCCTTTCCAGGCCAGGCTTTCTAATCTGTGACATCTGCAAACATCTCCTCCTTTCTCTGCCTGAAAAGGCTGCAGGACCCACCCTTCTTCCCTTTCCCTTTCCATGTGAATTCCGCTGCTTCCTTCCCCTCTACACGGTGGTCATTATTTAGTGCCTTCCTATGGAGGGGCCTTAAGTGCACCACGCTGGCCAGCTGACACCGCAGGGCAGGACTCTTGGGGGGAAACTGAGGTCCAGGCAGGTTGGAGTTTGCTGGAACTAGCGAGGCTGGGACCTTGTGAAATGAACCCAGACTGAAGCCTGGAAAAATGAAACTGCAGAAGCTACAAAATAGCCTAGTCTCAACTATGGGGACTATGGAGAAGCGATTTAACCAGGCTCCCCTCTCTGACCCTACACAGCAAGAGGCAGCTGGAGGGTGGACCGGTCAGTGCCATCTCCTCTCTGGCCCAGCTTCGGCTTCTCAGAACATCTTCTTTACTTCCTAAAAATGCTCCCAAAGTAGGGGCTCCTCAGAGGCAAGTCCATGCTGCTTACATGGCAGTGTCCCTGATGCCGAGTTCTGGATCTGGATCTGAGGGTTAAGGTGCCCTTAACCACAGCAATTCCTTCAGGCATGAAATCCCATGCCAAAGTACCACTTATTATCGTTGGGTCAGCCTGGGCAGTGTATGTTTCAAAGTGACAAGGGTTGGGTGGGAGAGACCCTTCATTACTTATAAAATTAAATTGTAATTATTTTACAATTTACAATACAATTTTAATTATTTACAATAAAATAATGATAATTTGCTGATCTGTAAATTTCACTAAGGGCCAGGAATCTTCTATACATTATCTCTAGTTCTCAGAACTATACTAGTTGATAGAATTATCCTTATTGGACAGTTGAGGAAACAAGGGATTTGCCCAAAGTCACACAGCTAAGAAGTGGTAGAACTGGGATTTGTAACCTCTCCTGTCTAGCTCCAAGGCCCTACCTTTGCTGCATATCCCATTGCTTCCCCTCTGAGTAGAACTTAGATTCACAGGTATGACAGCCCCTGGAAGCATTCCCATCTGGAAGCAATAACCCAGGAGTCTAGACTCTTTGCAAAAGTAGCTGGTCCCTCCCTGCTCAGCTTCCAGATGCCCCCTGAAGCTAGTACCAATGAATAAATGAATAAATAGCAGGGATGGGCCCGCTAGAGGAAACCCAGAGTGAAAAGTAGGAGCACACCAGAGTTACAAAGTGCTCATGAGGCTAATGGAACCCTAGGCACATAACAGGTGCTCATCAAATGTTTGTTGAATGAATACCAAGTAATGAGCTCACCGGTAGCTCCCTGGCAGCAGCGCTGGGCACTACACTGTTTCTTCATCTCCGTCATCTCTTCCTCCAGCTTCTTCACACGGGCCAGGAGGTCCTGGACACTGGTTGCCAACTCACAGTCCTTCTGTGGCGTCTGAAGGCGGATGTTGTGCCTGAAGATGATGTTCTGTTCCTCCCTGGCCTCCCCCAGGGCCAAGAGCGAAGCCCCATCGTCACTGAGGGGCTGAGGGTCAGCCTCCACCTGAACCACGGCAGACTTAGGCACATCGATCTTGTAGGTGTGGCTGACAGTGACCTGTTGCTCCTTGTCGCTGCAGCCAGGAAGCTCCAGAGTGGCCGGGGCGGAAGCCACCAAGAGCACAGAGCCAAGCAGGAGCCCCAAGGGGAAGCAGAACATCTCCTGGAGACTCATCCTTGGAAAGATAGGGAGCAGACCCTCCAGGAGGCCTGTATTCAGAAACATTTAGAAGAAAGCCATGGAGATTCACTGAGGGAAGTTGGCCTTTTTTCCAGATTCTAAGAGCGCACAGGAATCCGAGAAACCAACAGAAAGAACTCATTCTATTTCTCCCAAGGAACCAAATTACTTTCTGTTCCTGCCTCACAGATGGCATATTCCTGCCTCCTGTCTTCGCTTACTGTTCACGCTGCCCAAGATGCCCTTCTCTTCACCTCTCATTCTAGGCTTACCTGCACTTACTAATAAGAAGAGCAGCTCTCTTGTGTTGACAGCCTATTGTGTGCCATGCTTTGATCCCCCTAATCCTGGACCTTTACAGCAAAGCTAATATCATCCTCCCTCTTAACAATATCAACAATAAGAGCTGCACATGGAGCGCTTGCTATGTGACAGACACTATTCTCAATGTGCTAGGTGTTTTACACTTATTAACTCATTCCATTCTCACAATTCTTTGTGGAATATACTATGATTACCCCATTTTACAGATAGGGAATCTGAAGCACTACTACTTTAAATGACTTGCCAACCGGCACCCAGCTCAGAGTGGCAGGATTTGAACCCAGGCAATCTGACCCCAGAGTCCACGCTCATCCCCACAATGCCGTGCTGCTTTGCATTGAGGAAACTGAGCAAGTTGTCCTGAGTCCCACAGCCAAGAAGGGAAGAACCTGTACTCAGACCCAAATCCACTGACTGCACGGCCAGCATCCTGCTCACGACACCCACTTGTGAACCAGTAAAATATAGGAATTTCTAATAAAATTACCTGTTCCACCAAGTCCTCTCTTGCTGCCCCCTGCCTTACCCAGCTGGAGACTAGCCTCGCTTCTGCTAAGCATTCAGAGAAATGGGACCCATCCCTCTGCTGGTCTCTTGAGCATTGACCTTGTGTTATAGTTACTCTTATATACAGCTTGTCTCCCCACTAGGCTGTGAGCCTCTTAAGGATAGGACCCTGGGTTGATTTATCTTGGGGCCCTTCTGTGTCAGGAGCACAGTCACACATGCTGAGAGGTTTGGTCACTGTTTGTCACATCCATCCGTACATGGGTGGCCTGGTTTGTCAGTCAAGCCAGGCAACCCGAGATGGGGCAGGCGGTTAGCTTTTGCCTCCTCCCTCACCAGGAGGTGGTGTCTTCACCACTGTCGATGAGCAGAATGACTCCTCTCTCCAGCCATTTCCCTG
Organism: Alouatta palliata; assembly: GCA_004027835.1. Taxonomy (NCBI): domain Eukaryota; kingdom Metazoa; phylum Chordata; class Mammalia; order Primates; family Atelidae; genus Alouatta; species Alouatta palliata. The sequence goes on from PVKV010003286.1 coordinate 21,311, forward strand.
CACTCCCAACCCCCATCTGGGGTGGCCCATTCTTTGCACACTAACAAGCAGAGGCAGGACAGACCACAAGAGACCCAGCTTTCACCTCACATTTTGCTCATAGGAACCTCAGGCACCAGACACATCCCAGTTGGTCTTACATCACGGCAGTTATCTTGAAAATGATCTGCAGAGCTGTCTCTTGACAATGGGTTCTGTAACCAACCCACGACCTGCAATGATTTATGCCAAAGTTTGAAGTCAGGAAACACAGTCCTTTCCTGTGGCCTGTGTTTTCCTTGAGCCCAGGCTCTCCCTGCCTGTGGTGAGAGGCAGTTGGGATATGATGGAAAGGCACCTCGAACAAGCCATAGGACGTGCAGGCCTAAGAGTGCGTCTCCTCCTGAGCCTCTCCACCTCCTCGTCTGTAACGTGGGAATGGCAGTGTGTCGCCCCTCTTGGATGTGGACAGCAGTGAGCACCATGTCTGGCATGAGATCAGGGCTCAGTCAATATATTGAAGTTTATTTTGTTTTCAGTCACCTACTGAATGCGACTTTCTTTTCTTCCTCATCTTTTTTATTATAAAGAATAATGCCAGCCAGGCACGGTGGCTCATGCCTGTAATCCCAGCACTTTGGGAGGCCGAGGTGGGTGGATCCCTTGAGGCCAGGAGTTCAAGACCAGCCTGGCCAACATGGCAAAACTTCGTCTCTACTAAAAGCATAAAAATTAGCCAGGCATGGTGGCACATGCCTGGTATCCCTGCTACCTGGGAGGCTGAGGCAGGAGAATCGCTTGAACCTGAGAGGCGGAGGCTGCCGTAAGCTGAGATTGCACCACTGCACTCCAGCCTGGACAACAGAGAGAGACTCCATCTCAAATAATAATAATGCCTAGGTTGAAAGGCATCTTTCACCTATATTGATCAGAAAAGGAATAAATATTTCTAGCCAGTAAGCTAAATTCTAGTAATACATAAAATGTTTAACTTTTAATAGTCATCATTTATTTAGTGTCAGAAAGTAGAAGAAACAGGAGATAAAGAACCCTGGTAGAATAAAAGAAGAAGAATCACAGTAGTATTAAATGTTAAACGTTATTTATTGAGTTGCTGCTATGTGCTAGGCATTGGCCAGTGCATTTAATCCTTGTAATTAATCCTCAGAGCTGCCGTGTAAGGTCAGTGTTCCTCTCCTCACTCAAAAGGTGAGGAAACCAGACCTGAGAGGTAAAGTCATTTGCCAGGGGTTGCCCAGCTAAGAAGTGGCAGAGCCAGGATTCAAACACAGACCATCTGATTGCAAGCCTATGCTTTCTCTGAGCCAATATAGCATTCTGACACAAAGGGCAAATAAGCGCAGTTAGATACATGTCCCTATGCAATGGTTTCATCCATTATACATGTACTCAAGGGATGTGTCACCACTGTGAACTAAACAGAATGGTACCGATGAAGAGTTCTCCTTCATGTTATTCCTTTGCCCTCCCACTCTTCGTGGCTGTTCCTATCACCAAAAGCACGTATTTTTAATAGTAAGAGCTCACTTCTTCTGAGCACTGACTGCATTTCAGGCACTGGACTCAACACCTGGCAGATGGAATGGAATAGTCAGTGGACACTTCTTGTTTTGGGACTTGAACCGTGGGTAATAAGTGCCTGCACATTTCTTTTTCTCTCTTTCTTTTTTTTGGAGGCAGGGTCCCGTTCCGTTGTCAGGCTGGAGTGCATTGGCGCGATCATGGCTCACTGCAACCTCCACCTCCTGGGCTCCAGTGCTCCTCCCACCTCAGCCTCCTGAGTAGTCGGGACTACAGGTGTGTGCCACCTCCCCTGGCTAATTTTTGTATTTTTCTGTAGAGATGGGGTTTCACCACGTTGCCCAATCTGGTCTTGATCTCCTGGGCTCAAGCAATTTGTCCACCTCGGCTCACCAAAGTGCTAGGATTGCAGGCATGAGCCATAGCGCCTGGTCGTACCCACGCATTTCAAGGAGAGTGCGTTGCTGAAGGTTTGGGGGGCCTGGGGGTGGGGTCGGGGTGAATGGAGGGTGGGTGGCAAGCAAAGAGACCAGTGCCTGATTCTAGCCTGAAAGAATTCAAAGGTGGTAGCTTCGCTGGAACGGGCTGCATGACAGAGAGAGGAAGGAGGCCGCAGTGGGAGAGGCCTGCACCTCAGACTTCTGTAAGGCCAAGCTGATGTCACAGAAACGAGGCACGTTGGAGGCTACCAAGAGGGCAGTTGAGGCCCCGAGCTGAGTTGTAGGTCCACTGCTCAGCAGGAGTATGCCGCCCCAGGGGGCCACTGCGGGAGGACAGACCCAGCGGGTGGGAAGGAGAATATCTGAAGATCCCACAGAAGCTCCCCACAAAGGAGGGGTGGCCCACACTGGGAACATTTGTCACAACAAGAGCATCTAATACCAGGGGGAACCACAACAGCCTCAGTAAAAAAAGAAAAACGTGCCCTTTCCCTTCCTTTCTAACCCCCACCTTGCCCCAGGTAGCAGCAACCTGGTGAAGACAAAAGCACCCCGCATGTTGGGGAAAGAGAGCCGTGCATACTGGGGAGAGAAGTGGAGGGAGGAAAGCACCAGACCTCTTCCCTCCGGCTTCTCTGCAGGTTCCAGCGTCAGGCCTGAGCTGAACAAGAAGAAAAGATGTGGCCTGGATGACAGACTGAGGCTCGAAACTGAAATGGACTTCCCTTCACAAAAGCAATTCTCTTCTAAGACCAAAGGCCACCAGAAAAGCTCTGGAATCTGCTTGAGATTTTTGTCAGAGGATTGGGGGAGGGGGACAGCCAGGAATATGACTTGGAAGGCAGGTGTAGGATTAATGATATTTCTGCCAGGCACAGTGGCTCACGCCTGTAATCCCAGCATTTTGGGAGGCCAAGGCGGGTGGATCATGAAGTCAAGAGTTCAAGACAAGCCTGGACAACATCGTGAAACTCAATCTCTACTAAAAATACAAAAATTAACAGGACATGGTGCCACATGCCTGTAATCCCAGCTACTCAGGATGCTGAGGCAGGAGAATCGCTGGAACTCAGGAAGTGGAGGTTACAGCCAGCCGAGATGGCACCATTGCACTCCAGCCTGGATGACAGAGCGAGACTCTGTCTCAAAAAAAAGTGAATAAAATAAATAATCATAATGATGATATTTCACACAATGGCTATCCTTAGACATTCAGCCCAAAGATAAAAGTCACACACTCTTCTCCACTTGATCCCCAGGATAGGAACAGAGGCTCAGTGGCATTGAACAACGTGCCCTGATTATGCAATTGATGAGCCCACAGCCACAGATGCAACCCCAGGTGCAGTGTCCAGCCATGGAGCCATTAACCCCAGCGCACTTCTGCCGTTCCCAGTAACAACGCATATTGATCTCTGAAGCACCTACTGTGGTCATGACAGGATACGAATTTTCACTCTCCAAAATCTTCTTCCTGGGCAAAAATAGAGCTGAAAAGGCAGACTTCTTTGCCCATGCCTTCCATCCCAGCCCCCACTCCCAGCCTGAGACATAAATGGAGTGCAGATGGTTTTCTGAAGAAGTTCTCAACGAACACACACACACACACACAAAAATGCCATGGACTCTTGCCATAAACCACAGCAAGGCTGCCCAGAGCCCAGGTCTACAGTGCTTGTTTTTGTAGCCTGGAATATGAGAAACCCCAGAAGCCCCTGCTGAAGCCCTCGCTGTTGCCTGTCCTTCTGATTTGTAACAAGATGTCCTCACTCATTACTGTCTCTCAGATTCCACAAGTTGCGCTCAGATTTTCCTGGGTAGGATGATTGCTCGAAAGAAGATGAGAGCAAGGGAAATCCTCAACCTAATACTCTGTCAAGTGCAATGAACAAGAAGAGAAGCCTGCTGGCTCTCCCTCCAACACGTGGCAGGAGAGAGACTCCTTGTTTAACAGCAGAAGAGAAGGATGACTTCATCGACTCTTTCAGTATGCACCGCAAACCGCAGGCTGAGCTCCTCGAGGGTGGGGAGGGGGCAGAGAGGGCAGCAGATTTTCCCAAGCAAAACGCACGATGGTACATTTCCAAATAAGGAGGATTATTCTACTGAGGGGTATTTTCCCATGGAAAGTGGGATAAATTCTGCACAGAGGCATGAAGTGGAGGGCATTTACATGCAGGAAATGTGTATGCAGGAACCACAGGAAATCCGTTGTCCCCGAGAATTATTGTCTTACAGAGACTAATCATGTCTTTAATTCTGACTGCAGGAGGGGTGTTGGATGGTGTGGGAAGGTGGGAGGCAGAATACAGTAAGACTCAGGAACAAATGCTGCCTTGTATTGCTTTTACCAGAAAGGCCCTTTGAGGGGCACACGACTGACCATGGGCTGCATGGATGGTCCCCTCTACTTCTGCCTTCAGATGTTGCAGGGCTCTAAGCGTCTGCCGTGTTCTCTCTTGGTATCTGCATCTACCCCTGTGGCTTTCATTTCTAGCCAAATATTGACAGCCACCAAATCTGTATGCATGTTCCTAGCCCAGGCATCCCTTTGAGTTCAGAGATGACAGTGGCTGTATCTGTGTTGATTCCCTCTGTATCCCCAGCCTCATAGCATAATCCTGCCAAGATAATATTTTGTGAAGTAAATAGTAATAGCCACTGGATTTGTGTGTGTGTGTGTGTGTGTGTGTATGTGTGTGTGTGCGCGCGTGCTTATTAGATAATGGACATTTTGCCAAACGCTATAAAAATTATCCTCATTTAATCCTCAAAATCCTAGGAGTCAGTTGATATCATTCTTTGTGACAGGTCCTCAGAGAATTTAAGTAATTTGCCAAAGCACACACAGCTAGTAAGCAGCAGAGCTGGGCTCACACACCAGGTCTGTCCACTGCCCATGTGTGTGTTCTTTCTCTCTCTGTTATATGTCCTATTTTTTATTTTATACAAAATAAAAAACAAAACAAAACAAAAAACACCAAATGTCCTCCTTTCTGCCACATGTTTTTAAGAGAGTGTTTTTCCTGAAAGTAAAAGAAATCCAAGGCATATTGGGTTTTCAGTTAAAAATTAATATATCGATAACTAAATCCTGTGCCTGTACTTCCTCTGAGTGGTGCCAAGGATGATCCCTTGGGAACATGACTTGTGTTTCCCCCACAGGGAGGTAAAGTCCCAGTCGCTTCTCACTAGAAGCTGGAGAATTCCCTTCCTAGGCAACAGCAAAGTGTACAGAGACTTCTGTCTGCAGGGGAAGATGGCGACCAAGCCTTGGCCAAGGGAGGAGGATGGCCCCTGAATCCTGATGGTCCTGTCAGACCCCAGGGGTAGATGTGTCACCTCATTTTCCCCAAAGAAGGATACAAACCCTGGGTGAAGGAAAAAAAAAATGCTACTTATACCAAAGAAGAGAGGTAGCCAATTTCTAGCCACTGTTACAGACCTTTATACTTAAATTCAGGGCTTTCTCTGGTTCCCTTATTACCTCATCCTGCCTCGCCAGTTAACCACAAGGAAATGAAAGCACTGCTTTGGGTTTTAGAAAAAGTGTATCATCGTGGATTTCCAGCAGTGACTTACGAAGATATTCTGTCCACAAATGACAGGGTAGATATCATTTAACTGTGAAGGAGAATGAGGGAGATGAGCAGCTAGGGATGCATCAATGTCACAAGTGTCACTGGCAAACTTGTCACTCCTTCCTTAACTCTCTTGGGCATATTTTGCTAATGATCTACAGCTTGGGCCCTGGGTGACTCAGGGGTCTTCCCTGTACTCCCCAACTAACCTGATCCAGGACAACAAGTTCTCAACTGGCTGAGGAATCTACCCTGGCTCAACTCACCTTGAAATGGAGGCTTAGGCGACCGATTTCACCTCTGTATCTCTTTCTCCTTCAGAGGAGAACATGCAAGAGCATGGATGAACAAGGGAGGTTTGTCACTCCTAGGTTAAACTCCAGTGGAAGCAAGTACATACAAAGTTTGTATTTCTAGTCTCTGTGACATTGAACTCTGTGCAAGCATTGCATATAGGATACAAGACAGCTAGCTGTGGATGAGAATGGAAGTTTGGTTTCATGTGATAGGGCTTAGTATAGTCACATTCTGGGCATCGCTCTGTCCTCCCATTCTCCTAGTTCTGTGGGACACCCAGGGAGTGCCCAGGAAGTCCTTGAAGATAACTCCCACACCACCGTGCTAGAATCTTTTTCCTGGAGAGCTGCCCCATCAAGTCTGACCACCCACCTGAGACTAGAAAAGACCAAAAATGGGTCTCTGACCCAGCCTCAGCACTCAGCCACTTTTTCAGGGATGGCCACGGGCTCGTTTTGTTTTGACAACTGACTCTTAATCTGCCTTGCAAACGCTCAAATGGGTGATGATCATGGTAGCTACCATTTTCTATGCATCTGTGCAAAGCACTTTAAAATCTCCTGTTGAACATCGGACGAAGATGTTCATTTACCCCCAGAGAATGAATCACTTTCTCACAGAAAGAACTTCCTTTAGCTTTTGTGGGACCAAGCTCACGCACAATAACAAGATAAAAAAAGACACAGGACCTAAATTCGGGAGCCTTCCTCTCCCATATTCAGCCAGTCAATCAGTCCCCAAAATGGCTAAGTATTACTTTGTATATGATTAGCCCTAATCCCCATGGGTGTGAGGGGCATCAGATTAAAACAAAACAAAACAAACAAGCAAAAAACTCCGCAATTTCTTTCTCTAGTTAATGCATAGTTTTTTATGTATTGAAGTAACTTTAAAGTTCCAGCCTTCTAGCAAGGAGGAGAGCGTTTGCTAACTTCCAAGCATTTGCACTGTTCTACCCACACTCGCTGGGTGCAGATGCAAATGGTGACTGTGCAGCATTAGCAGTGAGTCCTTTGTGGTGAAAGCAGCAATGCCCCTGTCCATCTAGGGATCAGGCCTGAGATCTTAGCATCCTCAGCTCACAGACTGGTGGCTCCAGATGCTGCTACAGGACCTAACCCATGATCTCATGTCTGTATCCAGATCCTATAGGAGCCAAGCCTCTGGAATGAGCAGTGAATGGACAAAAGTTTCCACTGGGCTTGGGCACAATTTCCTCAGGCATCTTCTCAGAAACAGAGCTCGGCCTACCCTACATTTCAAACCACAGAGCAGCACTGGACTGGAAAACTGGAAGACACAGGATGGTTTCAAATCATTTGTTCTGTTTTCCCTCCATCAGGAGTCAGCTGCAGCCCACAAACTTGGGGACATAGCAGGACTTAGAATATGAAAGAATGCCAGGTGCCTTCTTCCCTTCTCTCCGGGAAAAATGTTATCAGTGTTGATATTGTATTTCTTCCTGTGTCCAACACTGTCACCTTGATTCTGAGTCTGCAACAAATGTCCGAATGTCAAGAGGCACTGATTCTTTCCATGCCAGCTACCAATGTACAGTCCTGACCAAGCAAAGTGTCACCTGATGCCTCGGTGACTCCTCAGCTTCTCCAAGAACTAGTGGATTTTAGGCATTGTGGCTAACCTGTGTCCACATGTGGGTAGTTTATTACTCTCATGTTGGAAGTTTTTTTGTTTTTCTTTAATGCTTATATGAGCAACTCAGGTTTCATTCTTTTAAGTGAAGCCCTGAAGCCCTGCTTGATGTCATTCATTCTTTCTCTGTCCTTCCCCCAGATCTCTCCGAAGCACAAAAATTAATAAATAAGTAAAAAGTAAGACCTCCGGCCAGGCACGGTGGCTCAAGCCTGTAATCCCAGCACTTCGTGAGGCCGAGGCGGGCAGATCACGAGGTCAAGAGATCGAGACCATCCTGGCCAACATGGTGAAACCCCATCTCTACTAAAAATACAAAAAAAATTAGCTGGGCGTGGGGGCATGCGCCTGCAGTCCCAGCTACCTGGGAGGATGAGGCAGGAGAATTGCTTGAACCCGGGAGGCGGAGGTTGCAGTGAGCCGAGATCGCACCACTGCACTCCAGCCTGGCGCCTGGTGACAAAACAAGACTCTGTCTCAAAAAAAAAAAACCTCCCCAAACTAGTTCAACCACGTCATTTTTTGAGATGACTTGAAACGTTTCCTTTGAGGTACTGTGAGGGTAATAGTATGGGATTTGGAAAGAAGTTGTCATCTTAACAAATAATAATTAAAACCTTTAAAATTAAACATCTGGATGTACCTCAAAGCTGTTCAAATACGTTTACAAACATCCCCTTAACTGATTCACACAAAATCCAGGAAAAAGGGAAGTTATCATAGCTTCGTAATCATAACTAAATCATAATTAAACAAATTATGTTTTAGGGTTTAAATGAGTAATGTTTAATTTAGAGTTCTGTTTTAGGATTTAAAAGAATAATGAAATATAACAGATACCAAACTATCCAATTCAAAGAGAGAGAGAAAGCTTTGATGTTTTAAAGAAGTTAAAAAAGAAAAACAGATGAGAAGAACATCTTAAAGGAAACATTTTATACAAAATGTGTTACTCGGAGTAGAAACTGATACAACACAGACTACATCTGGCTGGGTAAGAAGAGAACTATGCTTAACCCTGTCTGGGACTGGAGTATAATACTAAGGACACAGTACACAGGTCCTGGGGAGATACTTCCCAATTCATTTTAACTCTACATGGAGGTGATAGGAGACTACACTGCCCCAATTTTGGGGCTCGAGATCTAGGCACCTGAGCCTCCAAATCTGATCTCATCCTCACTAGCCACCTTCCTCCCTCCAGTAAGTAAAGCTTCGGCAACTAGCACTCTTACCTGGGAGGCTGGCTGCAGGGTGCCTGTTCCCGAGCTGCTGCTCCTGTCAGCTGGTCCCCTCCCACCGTAGATCTGGGTACTTGCTGGTCGTCCCTGGTTCTCGATTCTCCTTGGCTTCCCTCCCTGGGTTTAAATCCTGTCTAGGCCAGAGGAGGAGTCAACCGAGACTCCTCCTGCGTGTTTTCCTCCCTACCCAGCAGGGACTCCATTAAAAGGTAATGAGCAATTCCTTCTCTTATTCTAACTTGGAAAGAAAAATATATACATTTCCTTCTTCTTTTTCACTTTAATTACACAGCAGCTAAAAATACTGGAGGCTATTTCCATTCAAGTGGATCCAGAATAAGGATATTAAAAGAGTTTGCCTGTCTCCTGGCCAGGAGCTGGGTCTCGGGGTTCAAAAGCGCATTTACAAAATTTCTTTCTCTTTTTCCTGTTTCAGGCAGTCTGGGACTCGCTGCCTCCCGCTTTTAAAACGGGAAAAAGCCTTTAGCACAGAAAGAAATGAGCAGAGACCCTCAGAGACAGAAGCTCTTCTGACTTCCCTCCTCCTTCCTCCATCATGTCACATTTGTGAGTAGCAGGGCTCCCAAGTGGGAGCAGGAATAGCAGACTAGGGACATTCGGTCCCACAAGCCCACTCCGACCCTCACCCCATCCCAAATGCCTCCCACACACCAACAGCACAAGAGCTCCAAAACCAGGGAAGAATAGTCACGACCCTTTCTGGCTGCCCTTCCTCTTTTGTCTTCAGATGGACAGGCCTTCATCCTTCCTATGCACCAGAGCCATTTCAATAAGGCATGGGCTGACACCTGCACCCTTCCTTACACCCCGTCCCTCTCCTGCTCTGCGGGAAGTAGATTCTGGAGTGCAGACCCACAACAAAATGAAGGAGCCCACATGTTTCCAGTTCACCTGTGTCAGCATCAAATGCTGCTGGAAGGAAAGGAGAAGGAGAGGGGACCAAAGAGTGGCCCCAAGAAATTGGAGGTGGGAGGCAGAGGCAGGTTGTCTGTATCTGAGGCTTGTGTCTGTTATTTGCAACTTTGACAGCTTCTTTGTGGTTGAGCTTACTTGTCTGTAAAATAGGAATAATGTCTTACGGTTATCGTGAGGTTCAAATGAGTAGATGGGGTAAAGAACTTAGACTAGTCCCGAGGACACCATGAAGACTCAGTTAAGATTACGTGCTACGATGTTTACTATCATTTTTTAATTCTCCTTATGTATCTCACTAAATCATATTTGATCCTCTCCCCCTCAATCCAGATGGGTTTATAGTTCTCTGCCCTTCACTTACAACCACAAATAGTTCTGCTATCTGTCCCTGGAATCTGGGCCAGCCATATACAGAGGTGACCAGTGAAGTATGAACCAGGGTCACTGGAAAAATCCTCAACTCTCAAATATCTCTTTTCTCCCTTGGACTTTTTTCTCTGCTTCTTAAAAGGGGAAATCTCTCCTAGAGGATCCTAAGACTCTGTTGTGCCCTTAAGTTACTCTCCTATTCTTAATTTCCTTTCACTAATTCTTCCCAAATGAGTAGTCTTCCCCAACTCTCTCCATGACTGCCTCTTCCATGCCCTCAACAGGAATAACTAACCAGTGCGTCAAGCTCCTAAGAAGCCACCTTCCTCCAGCCTCACTTTATTAACAGCCGGTGTTAGTTGCACGACATGGAGCTGTAAACAAAGAGACCCTCCAATGCAGTGGCTTAACACCATAGGCGATTTCTCTCACATAACAGTCGAACACAGTGGCCTGGGGCTGGTGGGCAGTGCCGCCGTCCACAGCACACACCCGCCACTCTCTAGGGCCATCATTTCCCAGCCAATAGGAAGAGTAGAGGGATAAGGGCAGATGGAAATGCATGCTCATTCCTTACAAACACAAAAATAAAAACTTATTTTATAATTTTCTGCAAGTCAAACTCAGACTCCCAGAAAAATTGTAAAAATATTAAAAGAATCCCCATATACCCTTCACTCACATTCTTCAAGTGTTAACATTGTATCATATTTGCTTTATCATTCATTCTCTCTTAATAACATTCCCTGAAAACATTTGAGAGCAAATTAAAGATATGATTTATCTCTTTACCCCTTTATGTCTACAAAACTTCAGTATGGAGTATTTCCCAACAACAAGGGTATATTCTTCCGTAACCTCAATACAATGATCAAAATTAGGAATTGACACTGACATAATACTATTGTCTAATTTACAGACTATATGCAAATTCCATTGATTGTTTCTCTAATGTCCTTTATAGCAAAAGAAAAATAACTAATTGGCCGAAGATTCAATCCAGGATCATTAATTGCATTTAGTTGTTCCGTCTTTAAAATTTTCTTATATTGAAATAGTTCTTCAGTCTTTATCTTTTGTGACCTTAATATTTTTGAGGAGAAAACGTCGGTTGTCTTAAAGAATGTCCCCAGTTTGCATTTGTGTGGTGTTTCTTCATGCATAGATCTAGGCTATGCGTTTTCATCAGGCACCCCAGAAGTGGCATGTCTTTGATCCATCACATCAGGAGACACTTGATAGCGGTCTGTCCCAATGTTGGCGATGTTACCTTGGCTCACTTGGCTGGGGTAATATCTGCCAGGTTTCTCCACAGTATATATTTGCCCCCTTTTATTTAACGAGTATATTGTGGAATGATTTTTTAAACCATGTAAATATTCTGCTGCTTTTTAAATTTTCACCCACTAGTTTTAACACCCATTGTTGACTCTTGCTTGAAACAATTATTAGTATGGTGGCTGCCAAATGGTGATTTTCCTAATTTCATCTTTCTTTTTCTGTTTATTACATAGAATTCTATTACAAAAAGGAATTTTTCTTCCCCTACCTTAATTTTATTAATTACTTTATCTATATTCTAAGTGACTCATATTCTCTTTTTTATTCTATGGGTTATATTCCTGTACTATCATGATTTTGTTGCTCAAATTGCCCCAGATTTGGCCAGGGAGAATACTTCAGGCTGGTTTCTGTGTGCTTTTAACAAGCTCCTACCATTCTTTGAGTGTTTCCTTACTTTCTGACACAGCAAGATATTCCAGGCTCATCTTGCACTTCTCCCGCCCAGTCCTAGCAGCAACCATTTCTGCAAGAAGCTTTATTTCTTTTTATTGGAGAATGATGCATGTTTGGATAACCCTAGAAAAGGTGCACATCACTTCTTCTGCATCCCATTGGCTACAATTTAGCCAGTGTGCATACATAGCTGCCGGAGAGGCTGGCACAGTGGTTGTGTTCAACTAAACCTCAGGAGCTCTGTGAACAAAGAAAGGAAGAAAGAATCGGGGTTGATGGGTAGTTTGAAGTCTGCCACAGAGCCACCCAATCACTACCAGCAAAATGTTCTCCCTGAATTCTAAAATCTAATCTTATCACTTCCCTGCCCCAAATCCTCCAGAAACTCTTATTACTTACAGGATTAAGCTTCTAAAATTCTCTGTAACTGCCCCATCGTGCCCCTTCCTATGCACCTCTATAACCAAATTATTCCTCTGCTATTTACAAATACAAACCATCAGGTTTTTCCTTATTTATTTACTTACTTTTGAGATGAAGTCTTACTCTGTCCCCCAGGCTGGAGTGTAGTGGTGAGATCTCAGCTCACTGCAACCTCCAACTCCCAGGTTCAAGTGATTCTCCTGCCTCAGCCTCCCGAGTAGCTGGATTACAGGTGCCCACCACCACACCTGGCTAATTTTTATATTTTCGGTAGGGGCAGGTTTCGCCATGTTGCCCAAGCTGGTCTCAAACTCCTGACCTCAGGTGATCCACCCGCCTCAGCCTCCCAAAGTGCTGAGATTACAGGCATGAGCCACTGCACCCCGCCCAAATCATCAGTTGTAACCAACTCAGCCTCCTCCCAGTCCCTGGACACTGGTGATGCAGCCCCCACTTCTTGAAGTCAATCTCATCTCCACCTCCAAAAATCTGTTCAGATTTCCTTACTATAATCACCTGAATCAATGTGAAATGTTTACTTTTTTAACACCTGGTTTTAGAGTTTTTCTTAGAGAGATAACTCTCTTTGTTCAGGAAAATACTTAGGATCCTAAGGACAAGTTTGCAAAGAAACAAACAAAAAGGCAAAACTGCTCTTCATGAAATAAATAGGAACTGGCAGTGGGAAAACAGAAAAGATGTAAGATTATAAAGGTTACAATTATGAAGGTTAAGGCCTGGGGAGGAGTGGGGCAGGTGATATAGGAAAATCACTCTTAAGAAGAAGAATGTCTACTCAGTGTTACATTCTTACTTTGCTTTCTTTTCTTTCTTTCTTTCTTTTTTTTTTGAGACAGAGTCTCACTCTGCGACTAGGCTGGAGTGCAGTGGCGCAATCTTGGCTCACTGCAACTTCCACCTCCCAGGTTCAAGTGATACTCCCGCCTCAGCCTCCCAAGTAGCCGGGACCACAGGTGCACACCACCATAACTGACTAATTTTTGTATTTTTAGTAGAGATGGATTTTCACCATGTTGACCAGGCTGGTCTCATACTTCTGGCCTCAAGTGATCCACCCACCTTGGCCTCCCCAAGTGCTGGGGTTACAGGCATGAGCCACCACCCCTGATATGTTTGCTTTGTTTTCTGTGAATCCTTCTTCCTGGTCCCAAACCTTAGGTTAAGTCCTCCATCCACACAAATACTTTTTTCAACTTATGTGATGGGGAAAGAATACCCAAAAGACAGGAGCTACGTCGTACATCTGGGTCAGCACTGTACAAGGAAATATCTGTAAGATGTGAGGCGTAGTGCTATAGACTTCAAAAGAAGCAGGAATTCAGGTCCAGGCATGACTCCTAGGACATAAGCCCTTCACCCCGCCTAGGACAGAATCCAGACGAGTTGGTGATGGAGGTGGAAATGGGGAGATCTTGGATTTCCCACCAGTTGTAGGATTGAGGTTGGAGCCAATTTTATTTAACTCCCTAAGAAAGCTGATCTTGGCTGACACTTGAGCTATAGGATTTCCTCTCAGAATTCTTCATTTAGAGACTTTCAGTAGTAACTAGCTGTTAGTTGTGTCCATGCAGAGGCTCCTTAAATTCAGTATGAGCTCATGGAGAATTCAGACTGTTTTCTTTTATTGCCTTCACTACCTATGGTATTGTGAAGTACATAATAAACTACCTGAAATTCCATCATGACAGATTTATGCCTCAAGATGCCCAAGAACAAAGCAAATTCCCCAAACATATGGGGCCTACACCATGGTACAGGCTCTGTTTTGCCTGCCTCCCCAACAGCCTTGCCCTTTTTTCCCAAGAACCCCAATTTTATTTTGCTATCTCCTCACTGCCTCCTCATCTTGATTGAGTTCAGGGAAGGGCTCTGACTGATCTAAGCCAATCATGATAATTTCATCACCCTTGTCAGTGACTCCTTTAGGCAAGAACATGCAGTGAATTTGGGGATCAGTGAGACATGAAAAAGAGGACATCGATGGAGATTCAAGGAATACTTGCTTCCCTGAAAAAAAAAAGGTGGGGCCTGGTTTGGTGGCTCACACCTATCATTCCAGCACTTTGGGAGTCCAAGGCAGGCAGATCTCCTGAGCCCATGATTTTGAGACCAGCCTGGACAACATGATGAGACCCCCTTATCTCAAAAACACAACAACAATGAAAAAAAGAAACCCACAACAACACACACAAAACACATATGCAAACATTAGCTGGGCATAGTGGTGTGAGCCTGCAGTCCCAGCTACTCTCGAGGCTGAAGCAGGAAGCTCGCCTGAGCTCAGAAGTTCAAGGCTGCGGTTAGCTGTGATCATGCTGTTGGACTCCATCCAGCCTGGGCAACAGAGTGAGACCCTATCTAAAAAAAACAAAAACAAAAAAAAAAACTTGAAAGATTTGTATATTGTCACATCTACACAGAACACCTAGAACTGTGACAGACACCTCATATCCAACCATAGGGGTGCTAGCCAGAGACAAAACACACCAAGGATGTCGGAACAGCAAAGGGAAGAAACCTGGTTTTCTTATGATGTTGCTAACCTGCTGAATTAACCACCTCTCAAGTTTTCCTGCTTCAGAACTCTCTTGAATCAGGAGCTGTTTCTTAGAGCTGCTAGCATTCTAAGGGATTCAACTTTTTTTTCTTTAGAAACGTGTAAAGAAAAATGATACAAGAGTCTATACTCAAACTAGGGGAATAGTTTAATTGAAACTAATTTCAACTCGTTTTGTCCAAATAGTATATCCCATTCCAGAACAACCCAGAAAAAAGTCACTGATTGAAATGGTGGTTCAACCAACATGTTATTATATCTTCTTTTATTTGAGAAAAAATGTAGGAGAAAGCATTCCAACTTCAGTCATCTGTGGTCATCTCTAATTGTGTTCATCCTAAGAAATTACCAAAAACCCAATAGGCCAATGTGCTGGCTCTAAGGGAGCCTGAATCAATTGTCTAGTTTGGAGACCTAGTGCTGGTCTCAGCTGGTTTTGATCTCTTTGAGCTGGCTGGAAGCTATGTCTTCATATCTTCAATTAGGATTGTGCTGAATCTAAAAGAACTGAAACCAAAGCTGAACAGACCTCTAGAGTCAAGATCTTGTGTCGGCTCGCTCTCTCTCTCTCTCTCTCTCTCTCTCTCTCTCTCTCTCTCTCTCTCTCTCTCTCTCTCTTTCTGTGTGTGTGTGTGAGATTATATTTATTCTGTACTCATAGATCATTTTCTTCTTCTTCATTCCTTGTAATAGATTCTGAATCCAAGTCTCTAATAGTGCTTACAGAGATGCGCCATCTTTGACTTTAGACGTGTGTGCCTGTAAAATCAGAGAAGAGAATGTGGGATTCAGCAAAGAAGGTTTATTACTCCCTTCAAGGCAGTGAAAGACCTTGATTCTTTTCCCATCAATATTTTCTTCTCTTGGGTAAATATTTTTTGATATCCATCTCAGTAGAAGTAAATATCTTCTCATTAACCTCTTTTGGCAATAGCAGTTGCTATAAGCCAATGACCTGGTGTGTGAAATCAGAAAGCTGCATTTGCAGTTAGGGGCTCAGAACCTGGGGGCTGACAGTTTGGTCCTTAGGAGACTCTTCATGCATTACTTGCCCATAGGTTGCTATTTTGTAAATATCATTATTTTCATTATAAAAGTAACTTATTATTGTAGGCTAACTAGAAAATGTATAAAAATATAAAAAATAAAATCAACATTTTCTGTAATTTTCACAATCAGAAATAACTGGTAATTTATTCTACTACTGTGTTCATATATGGAGAGACATACATATCTGTGCACATACATAAAAACAAGATTAAACAATTAACATTACGTAGGGAATTTTTTTCTGCTTTTTGCTCCTTTTTTTTTTTTTTTTTTTTTTTTAGATGGAGTTTCACTCTTATGGCCCAGGCTGGAGTGCAATGGTGCGATCTTGGCTCACCACAACCTCTGCCTCCCTGGTTCAAGTGATTATCCTGCCTCAGCCTCCCGAGTAGCTGGGATTAAGGCATGCGCCACCACGCCCAGCTAATTTTGTATTTTTAGTAGAGATGGGGTTTCTCTATGTTTTCAGGCTGGTCTCGAACTCCCAACCTCAGGTAATCTGCCCACCTTGGCTTCCCACAGTGCTGGGATTATAGGCATGAGCTACCCTGCCTGGCGGCTTTTTGCTCTTTATATAGTAACTTTTTTCTTCATTTTCTTACATTTATTTTAAAGGATATGCTTTGTAATTTTGTACAGCGTTCTAGTATGTACATCAGATACGTGGGGGAAGGGATTGGTTGCAAAGGGACACAAAGAAATTTAGGGGAGTACTGGAAATGTTGTATATCTTGATTGTGGTGGTTGTCATAGGACTTTACACTTTGCCAATGAACTATACATTTTAAAAGCATAAATTTTAAGATATACAAATTATTATCTCAATAAACCTGACTTAAGAAGAAAAATAAAAAGACTTGCTGAAGGATCACCGCATAATCTGACTCAGTGTTGCCCAGGTCTTGGTCTACGCTGTAATTCTCTCCATCTTGGCAGCACACGGTAGTCACTTGGGAAGTTTTAATTTAAAAAGTTGCCAGTGTTGGGTTGGGGAAGAGAACCAGAGACTCTGACTTAACTGGCCGTGGGTAGAACCCAAGAACTGTATTTTCTAAACGTTCCCCTGGTGGTTCTAAAATGCTCAAGTGCATAGCCAGATTTGAGAACTACTGATCTACACTATAAGTCATTTAGATCAGGGAGACAGGAGGAGAAAAAAATGGAATAAGTAAATTTCACAACCATAAAATCATTTTGTATAATAAATTTCATAAATTAAACATTTATTAGTACACTGATTTTCTTTGTCTTATGTCCTCCAAAGCCCTGAGATAGTCATTTTTTTAATATTTAATTCACATACCATAAAATGTATCCTTGTAATATGTATGATTTAATGGTTCTTAGTATATTCAAAAGGTTGAACAGCCATCATCATAATCTAATTTGAGAACATTTTTTTTTTTTTTTTTTTTGAGATGGAGTCTCGCTTTGTTGCCCAGACTGGAGTACAGTGGTGTGATCTCAGCTCACCACAGCCTCTCCCTCCCAGTTGGAGCATTCTGCCTCAGCCTCCCTAGTAGCTGGAATTACAGGCTTTGCACCACTACACCCAGCTAATTTTTGTATTTTTAGTAGAGATGGTGTTTCACCATGTTAGCCAGGATGATTTCGATCTCCTCACCTCATGATCCGCCCTCCTCGGCCTCCCAAAGTGCTGAGATCACAGGCATGAGCCACCATGCTCAGCCGAGAACATTTTTATCAACTCAAAAAGAAACTCCACATCTACTGGCTGGCACTCACTTCCCACTTCCTCCACTCCAGTCCATGACAACCACTCTTCTACTTTCTATCTCTATTAATTTGCCTGTTCTGGACATTTCATATAAACTGAATCATGCAATATTGGCCTTTTGCGTCTGGCTTCTCTCACTGAGCACAATGTTTTCAAGATTTATCCATGTTGTAGCATTTATAAGAATTTCATTCCTTTTCATGGCTGAATAATCTTTTATCATATGGATATACCACATTTTGCTTATCTATTCATCAGCTGATAAAGACTTGGGTTGTTTCTACATTTTGCCTTTGTGAATAATGCTGCTAAGAACATTTGTGTCCAGGTTTTTATGTAGATGAATGCTTTTATTTGTCTCGGATATTTAACCAGGAATGGAGTTAATTTCTGGGGCATATGATGACTCCATATTTAATTTTTTGAGGAACTGCCAAATGGTTTTCCAAAGTGGCTGTACCATTTTATATTCCCACCAGCAATGTACAAAAATTCCAATTTTTCTGTGTCCCCACCAACACTTTGTATTATTTGTCTTTTTTATAGTAGGTCTGAAATGCTATGTTATGGTTTTTATTTTCCTTTCTCTAATGATTAATGATGTTGAACATCTTTTCATGTGCTTATTGAACATTTCTATATCTTCTTTAGACAATCCTTTGCCCATTGTTTCATTTGGGCTTTTGGTTTTTTTATTGTTGAGTTGTAAGAGTTCTTTATATATTCAGGATACTAGACCTTCAATAGATAGATGGTTTGCAAACATTTTCTCCCATTCTTGGATTGTTCTTTCACTTTCTTGATAATGACTTTTGAAGCACAACAGTTTTTAATTTAATAAGGTCCAATTTTTTTTTCTTCTGTTGCTTGTGCTGTAGGTGTCATATATAAGAAACTATTGACTAATCCAGGGTTATGAGATTTACAAGCTTGTTACAGTTTTAACTTTAACACTCAAGCCAGTGATCCACTTTGAGTTAATTTTTGTATGCTATGAGGAAAGAGTCCAACTCCACCTTTTTGCATGTGGATATCCAATTGTCCCAGGAGCATTCTGGGGAAGGACTCTTCTTTCCACATTAAATTGTCCTGGCATTCTTTCCTGCTGAAAATCATAGTCATGTGCATTTTTTAAAAGTATTTAATTTACACTCCCACCAATAGTGCAAAAGCATTCCTATTTCTCCACTTCCTCTCCAGCATCTTTTGTTTCCTGTCTTTTTAATGATCGCCATTCTAACTGGTGTGAGATAGTATCTCACTGTGGTTTTGATTTGCATTTCTCTAATGACCAGTGATGATGAGCTTTTTTTCTATGTTTGTTGGCCACATAAATGTCTTCTTTTGAGAAGTGTCTGTTCATATATTTTGCCCACTTTTTGATGGGGTTGTTTGTTTTCTTCTTGTAAATTTGTTTAAGTTCCTTGTAGATTCTCAATATTAGCCCTTTGTCAGATTGCAAACATTTTCTCCCATTCTGTAGGTTGCCTGTTCACTCTGATGATAGTTTCTTTTACTGTGCAGAAGCTCTTTAGCTTAATTAGATCCTATTTGTTAGTTTTAGCTTTTGTTGCCATTCCTTTTGGTGTTTTAGTCATGAAGTCTTTGCCCATGCCTATGTCCTGAATGATATTGCCTAGGTTTTCTTCTAGAGTTTTTTTGGTTTTAGGTATTAAGTTTAAGACCTAAAACCATTTAATAAATGGTGTTGGGAAAACAGGCTAGCCATATGCAAAATGGTTGTTTCCCATTGCTTGTTTTATTTGTTTGTTTGTTTGTTTGTTTTGAGATGGAGTTTCGCTCTTGTTGCCCAAGCTGGAGTGCAATGGTGCGGTCTCAGCTCACTGCAACTTCTGGCCCCCAGATTTAAGCAATTTTCCTGCCTCAGCCTCCTGAGTAGCTGGGATTACAGGTACATGCCACCATGCCTGGCTAATTTTTTGTATTTTTAGTAGAGATGGGGTTTCACCATGTTGGTCCGGCTGGTCTCGAACTCCTGACCTCAGTTGATCTGCCCACCTCAGCCTCCCAAAGTGCTGGGATCACAGGCATGAGCCACTGCGCCCAGCCTCCACATTGCTTGTTTTTGTCAAGTTTGTCAAATATCAGATGGTTGTAGATGTGTGGTGTTATTTCTGAGGCCTCAGCTCTGTTGCATTGGTCTGTGTATGTATTTTGATAGGAGTACCATGCTGTTTTGGTTATTGTGGCCTTGTAGTGTAATTTGAAGTCAGGTAGTGTAATGACTCCAGTCTTATTCTTTTTGCTAAGACAGTGTGGTGATTCCTCAAGGATCTAGAGCCAGAAATATCATTTGACCTAGTAATCCCATTACTGGGTATATACCCAAAAGATTATAAATCATTCTACTATAAAGACACATGCACACATATGGTTATTGCACCACCATTCACAATAGCAAAGACTTGGAACCAACCCAAATGCACTTCAATGATAGACTGGATAAAGAAAATGTGGCACATATACACCATGGAATACTATGCAGCCAATGAGTCCATATCCTTTGCATGGACATGGATGAAGCTGGAAACCATCATTCTCAGCAAACTAACACAGGAACAGAAAACAAAACATTGCATGTTCTCACTCATAAGTGGAAGTTGAACAATGAGAACATATGGACACAGGGAGGAGAACATCACACACCAGGGCCTATTGGGGGTTCAGGGGCAAGGGGAGGGACAGCATTAGGAGAAATACCTAATGTAGATGATGAGTTGATGGATGCAGCAAACCACCATGGCACAGGTATACCTATGTAACAAACCTGCACATTCTGCACATGTATCCCAGAACTTAAAGTATAATAAAAAAATTAAAATTAAAAATAAAAGTATTTACCTCTGCTCACCTGGAAGAAATATTTATGTAGTCTGTCTGTTGATTAGGAACTCTAATTATTCACCTCTATATACCAGTGGGCCTGGTACCTGCTAGTTGTGGCTTCTAAGTGCCAAGTTCCCATAGCTCCTTAATAAGTACTTTTTAAATAAATTGATCTTGAGGTCAATCAATTTAGTAAACATAGCATAATTTATTTCTGATCAAGTTGATTAGTCTGATTCAAGTGGATCTCTATAATCAGCCAAAAGGACCAAACCAGCTTGTCAAGTTGACAGCCTTAGAGTTAAATAATGGAAGAATTCTTGGGAGGACAGTTGCCTACCAAGCAGGACCACAATTTTGTCTGGTTGTTTACACCTCTTCCATGTGACTCGTATTAAATCCTGATCAATTCTAAGCCAGTCATAGTAATTCTAGTCTCCCTGACATTGTTTGATTTCTAAGAATGTCTGACTCAATTCTGTCAAATGAGGCTTCTGGAACAGTTTTCCAGTATAGGAAGAGTTGGTCTTTCTCCTTTCAATGGTGGTCGTCATCCTTGCCTGGAATGTGGCAGCCATTTTACAACTATGAGAGGGCTAAACAGGACAAAGGATGACAGAGAAGAAATATGGGAGGAATCTGGGTCCTCAATGACATACTTGAACCTCTAAGTTAATCACTCTTGGTGCTTTCTTACCTTGGGATTTTTCATTATCTGAGAATATTTATTTCTTCATCATTTAAGCATATTAGGGCAGGGTGCTATCTTACTTGTACTCAAATAATTCTAACCAATATAGACATCCTAACTTTTCACAGAAAATGTCTTTCAGACTGCAAAACTTTAAAAGGACTGTAAAACTGGACACAGTGACCTGGAAATTTGAAATTCTCCAAGAGTAGAGTCTCCCAACTTAGCCCCCAGTGAAGCTTCCCTGACATCTGCAAACAGTCCTGCCCTCTAGGCTGAGAATGATGGGAGTAGTATCATACATAGGCTGAATTTTTTGCACTAAGAAGGAGCCAAGAGAGGCCATAAATATGGGGGTCTCCTCCCTGGCAGCGGCCATCCTCCCTGTGGCTGAGACCTCCAGCTGAGGTATTCACCATCCTGCAAAGAAGGAAACTCCAGGCTGGTTCGCGTGCAGTGGTGTTTACAACTAATTGATCACAACCAGTTACAGATTTCTTTGTTCCTTCTCCACTCCCACTGCTTTACTTGACTAGCCTCAAAAATAAAATAAAATAAAATAAAATAAAATAAAATAAAATAAAAGAAGGAAACTCCAGTAGTATGTTGAAGCCAGCATGTATGGCTTTCCAAAGATGATTATCCTTCATAATGTCACATTAGTAGCTTAAAAATAAGCCATTATGGGAGTATTTATACCACAGAAATCAGCAAATGGATTTTCCTCCTAGAAAGCCAGCTGTTAAATGTTACCAACACACCACTGGAAATTCCCTCTACATCGCCTCTGGGGATCAGAGGTTTCCTTTTACAACCAAGGCATCATAACATCTCCCAAATTTCATCAGTATAAATCAAAAAGATGAAAGACCCCATTGTCCCTCCCAGAAGATGACTAACTGCGTAAAAATGATGAGAAAATCCATTTACTTTACTTTCTTACTGAGTGGTGGTGGTAGTCTCCTGTCTCCAATTTTCACCCTAAGGTCATCTACAGGGAGGGATTGGGGTCTTTCATATTTTTGATTTACACCTATGAAACAAAACGCAAGTTTGATTCCCCCTAATAGCCTAACTGCCAATGTTTGGGCTTTATTCTTCAGTTTTCTTAATTGTTTTCTCAGAGGATAGTATTACAGCAAGTCTGCTGTGTGGGTGACTGTTTCATTCCATGCAAGGGCAAAGCCACAGGTAATGACAAGGTCTTCTTGTGGAAGTGCTGAGGTCACCCATTTAAGGCCATCTGTGGTCCCTGAGAAATGATTGTATAGGCAGCCTAGAGTGACTGGGGAACAGGATTCCCACAGGCACCTCTGCAGACCCCCTCCTCTGCCCCTGCCCTTCCATCTCCCTCAAGCTCTACTCTCCTGTGGCTATCCCCCACTTGGCCTCACAGGCTCTTCTGCCCACCCTCTTTCCAAGTACAGGCCTGGAAAATGTTTAAAAGGGGGCAAAATTCATTGTCAACACAGTGTCATCCCCACTGGAGCCTAAAGCTCAAGACAGACATTTTTTTTAAAGTATGGAATATTTCAGGCAAACAAAAAGATACATAGCAGAGTGTTATAAACCCTCTTGTATCTTGTAAGCTGGGTAGGGGCCTAGCTTAGGAAAGAAAACACATTAGAAACACTTTCTGTGTATGCATCTCTGATACTTCCCTCTCTCCAAGAAAGAAACACTTTCCTGCAATTGGGTTTATCATTCCAGTATGTATCTTTATATTTTTACTACATATGTCTGCATGTAAGTTTAAACAGCATATGGAATGCGTCTGAGTGCTTTTAAGCATTATGTAAATAGCATCATCGTTATGTCTCTTCATGCAACTTGTTTTATTTCTGTCAGTATTTTGGAGTTTTTTGGTTTGGTTTTGTTTTGTGGTTTTGTTTTTTGGTTTGTTTGTTTAAGACAAAGTCTTACTTTGTTGCCCAGGCTGAAGTGCAGTGTTGCGATCATAGCTACTGAATCCTCAACCTCCCTAGCCTAAGTGATTCTCTCATCTCAGCCTCCTGACACAACAAGACTCTGTCTCAAAAAAAAAAAAAAAAAAAAGCAAACCTTTAGCCAGATTAAGAAAAAGAAGATCCAAACAAACAAATAAAACCAGAAGTGAAAAGGAGACATTACAACTGATACCACAGAAATTCACAGGATTATTACTGGCTACTATGAACAACTATATGCCAATAAATTGGAAAATCTGGAAGAAATGGACAAATTTATAGATACATACAACCTCCCCAGATTGAACCATGAAGAAATCCAAAATCTAAACAAACCAATAACAAGCAACAAGATTGAAACCAGAATAAAAAGTCTCCCAGTAAAG
Source organism: Alouatta palliata (assembly GCA_004027835.1). Classification (NCBI taxonomy): domain Eukaryota; kingdom Metazoa; phylum Chordata; class Mammalia; order Primates; family Atelidae; genus Alouatta; species Alouatta palliata. The sequence continues at coordinate 44,745 of PVKV010003286.1, forward strand.
AAAAGCCCAGGACTTGATGGCTTCACTGTTGAATTCTGTCAAACATTTAAAAAAGAAATACTAACAATCCTATTCAAACTATTCCAAAAATAGAGGAGAAAGGAACACTTACAAACTTATTCTGAGGTTAGTATTATACCAAAACCAAACAAAGACACATCAAAAAAAGAAAACTACATGCCAATATCTGATTAATATTGCTGCAATAATCCTCAACAAAATGCTACCATACCAAATTCAACAATACGTTAAAAAGATCATTCTCATTCATCATGACCAAGTGGGATTTATCCCTGGATGCAAGGATGGTTCAACATACACAAATCAATGTGATACATCATATCAACAAAATAAAGGACAAAAATGATATGATCATTTTAATTGATGCTGATAAAAGCATTTGATAAAATTTAATATCCCTTCATGATAAAAACCCTCAAAAAATTAGATATAGAAGGAACATACCTCAACATAATAAAAGCCATGTATGACAGATCCACAGCTAGTATCATACTGAATGGGGAAAAATCAAAAACCTTTCCTGTAAGATCTGGAGAATGACATGGATGGCCACTATCATCACTGTTACTCAACATAGTACTGGAAGTCCTAGCTAGAGTAATCAGACAAGAGAAAGAAATAAGAGGCATCCAAACTGGAAAGGAAGAAGTCAAATTATCTTTGCTTGCAGATGATATTATCTTACATTTGGAAAAACTGAAAACTTCACCAAAAAACTATTAGAACTGATAAATTCAGTAAAGCTGCAGGACAGAAAATCAATATAAAAAAATTAATAGCATTTGTATATGCCACTAGTGAACAATCTGAAAAATAAATTTAAAAAGTAGTCTCACCTAATAATAGCTACAAATAAAATCAGTTAACCAAAGAAGTGAAAAATCTCTATAATAAAAACTGTAAAACATTGATGACAGAAATTGAAGAGGACATCAAAAAATTGAAAGATATTCCATGTTCATGAATAGAAAGAATCAACATTGTTAAAATGTCCATACTACCCAAAGCAATCTACAAATTCAATATAATCCCTATCAAAATACCAAAGACATTCTTCACAGAAATAGAAAAAACAATCATAAAATTTATAAGCAACCACAAAAGATCCAGAATAGTCAAACCATCCAAAATAAAGGAAACAAATCCAATCACATTACCTGACTAAAAATTATACTACAAAGCTAAAGTAACAAAAACAGCATGTCATAAAAGCAGACACATAGACTGAATAGAGAACCCAGAAACAAATTGGCACACCCACGGTGAACTCATTTTTTACAGAGATGCCAAGAACATACGGGGGAAAAGACAGCCTCCTCAATAAATGGTTCTGGGAAAACTGGATATCCACATGCAGAAGAATGAAACTAGACTCCTTATCACTTGCCATACACGAAAATCAAGTCAAAATAGTTTAAGGACTTAAGTATAAGATCTCAAACTATGAAACTACTAAAAGAAAACTTTGGGGAAAATGTCCAGGACATTGGTCTGGGAAAAGACTTCTTGAGTAATACCCTACAAGCAGAGACAACCAACGCAAACATGGACAAATGGGATCACATCAAGTTAAAAAGCTTCTGTTCACCAAAGGAAGCAATCAATAAAGTAAAGAGACAACACAAAGAATAGGAGAAAACATTTGCAAACGACCCATCTGACAAGAAATTAATACCTGGAATATATAAGGAGCTCAGACAACTCTATAGGAAAAGATCTAATAATCCAATTTTTAAAAGGGCAAAAGAGCTGAATAGACATTTCTCAGAAGAAGACATACAAATGGGAAACAGGCATATGAAAAGGTGTTCAGCATCACTGATCATCAAAGAAATGTGAATCAAAACTATGATGAGATATTATCTCACCCCAGTTAAAATGGCTTATATGCGAAAGACAGGCAATAACAAATACTGACAAGGACATGAAGAGAAGAGAACCCTCATACATGGTTGGTGGGAATGTAAATTAGTGCAATCACTATAGATAAAGTTAGAGATTTTCTCAAAAAACTAAAGATAGAGCGACCATATGATCCAGGAATCCCACTGGACCATATACCCTAAAGAAAGGAAGATAGTGTTTCGAAAAGACATCTGCACTCCTATGTTTGCTATGGCACTGTTGACAATACCTAAGATTTGGAAGCAACCTCAGTGTCCAGCAACAGAATGAATAAAGAAAATGTGGTACATGCACACAGTGGAGTACTTCAGCCATAAAAAAGGAATGAGATCCTGTTATTTGCAACAATGTGGATGGAACTGGAAGTTATTATATTAAGTAAAATAAACCAGGCACAGAAAGACAGACATTGCATGTTCTCACTTATTTGTGGGATCTAACAATCAAAACAATTAAACTCATGGAGCTATAGAGTAGATGGATGGTAACCAGAGGCTGGGGAGAGTAGTGGAGGATGGGGCAGAGGTGGGGATGATTAATGGGTACAAAAAGGTTAGAAAGAATGAATAAAGTCAAGTGCAGTGGCTCACACCTATAATCCCAGCACTTTGGGAGAATGAGGTGGGCAGATAACTTGAGGCCAGGAGTTCAAGACCAGCCTAGCCAACATGGCAAAACCCCATGTCTACTAAAAATACAAAAATTAGCCAGATGTGGTGGTGCACACCTGTAATCCCAATTACTAGGGAGGCTAAAACATGAGAATTGTTTGAACCCAGGAGGCAGAGGTTGTAGCGAGCCAAAATCACACCATTGCACTCCAGCCTGGGCAACAGAGAAAAAAACAAAAAGAATAAGACCTAGTATTCAATAGCACAGCAGGGTGACTACGGTCAATAACAATTTAATTTTACATTTTAATATAACTGAAAGGGTGTAATCAGATTGTTTGTAACATAAAGACTAAATGGATACTCCGTTTTTCGTAATGTAACTATTATGTATTGCATGCCTATATCAAAACGTCTCATGTACCCTATAAATATGCCTACTAAAACCCACAAAATTGAAATAAAAATATTTTTAAAATAAAATAAATACCAGGGAAGAAGTTGACTCTTTATCCAGCCCTCTATGATTAGTAGTGATGATGGATGCAGTGCGTGTGCTGGCTGCTGCCGGCTGAGCCTCCCAGCGCTGCGGGGGGATTAAAATCCAATGTGGGCCAAGGGTCTAGAATCTGAGATTTGGAGAGAAGGTAGAGAATGACCTTTTAAGAATATGTTTCTCATCAAAAAATATGTCATCTAAACCAAATCACCACTGACTTGGATACGCTGAAGAGTAAAACCTAGAATTTCAAGAGCTGTCATTATTTTTGTTTGGTTCTTCTAATCAGACCGTCGGCAATGACAGAGGACAAAAAAACATCCCCCAGGAATCCTGCTGGTCTAGCCAAGTCCAAAACCAACCGTGGCTCATCCAGTAGCCTCCACCATGAGTGTCTGTCACAGAGCTTTGGCGCCACATGAACCATAGAGCTTTTCGTTTATTTTCCAGAAGAAACCATCAGACAAGGGCAGAAGAAGATCCGTCCACCTTTCCATTACAATGTTCCACAAGAAGAAGAGGGCCTGAGGCAAGGGGAAAGCAGACATCATGACTCTCTTAAACTCTGGCAGCCTTACCTTCTCCCATGCCACTGTGGTTTTGGGAGAGGTTTAAAGCTAAGCTTCAAAAACAATTACAAATGAAGGATCTGACTAAACATGACCACAGAGGGAGACAGATGAGGCGGATCTGTGCAGAAGACATTGGGGTACATGGCAAGTATGTGAACATGAATGTGGGGAAAGGCATCTTGGCCAATGTCTTGGTGGATAGTGTGTATTAGGGAGCCTGCATATCACCAGAATGTGTGCCTCTCTGTTTGGACTGGAAAAGCAAATAGCAATTCAGACTGACAGAAAGATAGTTGGTAACTGGCAGCGTGTTTATGAACATCTGCATGAAACTGTGCTTGGCATAAACACTTTGCAGACACACCATGTGTGGTTGCTTTCAAACAGTCCTAAACTTTCAACCACTGACAGAAGACAGAAGTGCGGAGACTCAACTGAGGAATGAGCTGGATCCATCTCCTGCCCCAGGAACGGCTGGTCTGAGAACTCTGTTCTTGAGAACCCGGCTGGGGAGACAGAAAATAAAGAGCAAGGTAAACACAGCTGATCAGAAAGTTCTTTGATCAAAGCTTTGGCCAACCTTCCCCCTAACCCCGAGTTTCACTCCATGTTGTTCCTCTTCCCAGCGGAAGGTGAGTGAATAGGCAGAGAACTCTTAAAGAGCGAGACCACCTCCAGGGATGCAAAAGCCAGAGCCTGCACAGCCTTGATGTCCTGAAGCTCAAAAAGCTGTGGGTGAGCTGAGCCCTCTACGCTTCCTTCCCAGTGGGAGAAGACAGGCCCCTTCTTTCTCTTGGCCTGGTGGTAAGGCCCAGTGTCTCTGGTGGGACCAAAGAGGCAAAGAAAGAGGGTCACAGTGAAGAGGAACCAAGAAGGGGTGAAGGATAACAATTAGTCCTAAAAGTAAGGTGGGTCTAAGGCTAAAGATATGGCACCAAAGCCAACGGAAGAAGAGGAAGATCCATTGTCTCTTTTGGTGATGAGACAAAGAGACAACCTTTGCTAGCTCTGTCCAGTCATGTCCTGTCCAGAAAACTACTGCTGGGTGCTACAAAAGCCAGGAAGCCATGATTCCTAAGCTCATGGAGCTCACTGCTTTCTAGACAGCAGGCGATTACAAAGCCTATTAATATATGAGTGCTGGAGGTGAGTGCAGCATGCTAGGAGCAAACAGAGGAGCAATCCTAACCTTGCCTGGAGCTCCGAGGAAACCCTCCTGGAGAAGACAGGTATAGGGTCTTTGAGGGCAGGAACAATAGTGTGTACATGTATGCACATACATGTACATGTGTGTGATATGCACCTCTCCACATCCCTGCACAGTATTTTGCATACGGCAGATACTTAATAAAGGCAAATCCTAATTCTTGAGCCAGTCCAATAATTCATTACTTTTTCTACTTCTATGTCTACATTTTATTCCTCTTCATTTTCTTTGCTGGAAATATCTAAAGAGCTTCATCTGAGGGTAAAGTCCAGCAGTCTGAATGTCAGTAAGTTATAGAAATGGCCATTTTATGACCTGGGATGATATGAGAGGAAAGGATACTTGTTGCCCCCAGTTAGAAGCGGAAGTCACCACCATTATGATCATCATAGAGCATTTGTTGAATACTCACTTTGTGCCAGTTGCTGTTCTAAGTGCTTTAAGCATGAATTGTGCTAAATCCTTTAATCCCCACAACAGCCTGGTGAGGTGGGGAGTATTGCAGGTTTAGACTCTGACACACAGAGGGGTCATGTAACTTGCTCAAGGTCCCAGGCCAAGCAGACGATGGAGCCAGCACAGTCTGGCTCCAGAGCCTGCAACTCATACTGCATCCCACCCTCAGGACTGAAAAATTGAAAATTCAAGCATGTGGAATTTACACCCTAATGTATAAGACCAGAGATCACTCATTATTTAAAAATCTTTTGAAGCTATGTAATCTCCACCGGTTCATTTCTCTCTAACCCTGTCTGTTTCACTGTAGGGACTGACAAGTCCTAAATTCAAAGAACTTTACAGATGGTCACTTTTGCCCAGGCTTTTATTCCAGTGAGAATAAATGTACACCACACACACACACACACACACACACACAAAAGATACTGTTAGAACCACGTGACTCATCATTTTCTCCATCAGATAGCAGGGACAAGTCAAGGTCCTACTGCATTCTGGCAATAGGAGGCCAGGAAGGCCTGGGCACCAGCATAAAAGACCATAATAACAGGACAGGCTTTCTTGGTTCCAGGAAAAAGTGTCTGTGCTTTGGTCTCACCATCTGAAAAACAGAGCTGATGATCTTTCAGCCTGATTAGTGCACTGTGAGATTAACGAACCCATGTCTGTATCTGAGAGATCTGTATGTTCTCAGAGGAAATGAAGATGACCAAGATGTATTAACCCAAAAAACATCATTAACAATGACTAGTGTCAATCTGCTTTGATTCTTTCTAAGTATTCAAATCAACATGAGCCAGGCACGGTGGCTCACAGCACTTTGGGAAGCTGGGCAACATGAATCAAACCTCAATCTATTGCTATAGAGGGGTAAAGAATAACTAAGTGAGGCAAAGGGGAGAAAGAGGATACTCTGAAAGGCTGCTATGGTAGCTATGGACATCCACACACACAAATGTATTCAGCAGGGAAGTATCCACATGTGGGTCTGTCTGAGGTGGGCAGATCACTTGAGCCCAGGAATTTGAGACCAGCCTTGGCAACGTGGAGAAACCTTGTCTCTACAGAAAAAAATAATAATAATAATAATTAGCCAGGCATGTCCTAGCTACTTGGGAGGCTGAGGTGAGAGGATCACCTGAGCCCAGGGAGATTGAGGCTGCAGTGAGCCGCTGCACTTCATGCCACTGCACTTCAGCCTGGGTAACACAGTGAAACTCTGTCAACATGAATCAAAACTCAATATATTACTATAGAGGGGTAAAGAATAAGTGAGGCAAGGGGGAGAAAGAGGATACTCTGAAAGGCTACCATGGTAGCTATGGACATCCACATACACAAATGTATTCAGCAGGGAAGTATCCACATGTGGGTCTGTTCCCTCATCTTTATTAAATCAGCTTTTCCTACGGGTCACCATTTCCCTTCAATACTGAAATGCTTCTTCTGTTCCAGAAGCAGACCCTGTGGTTACCTAAAGCATGTGGCTGAGGTTTTACACAGAATGCCAGCTCAAACCCTAGTGGGAGTCACAGCCTGATGTCAAACCCCAAGAACAGATTTCAGACATAGGAGTCTAATTTCTACTTTGCTGATTACCATAATCTGTAAGATTATACCAAATACAACATAAATCCTATTCAGTCTTTCCACAAATATTTATTGAGTGTGTATGTCATGTGCTAGGTATTGTTCTATGAACTGGGGTTACAGAATTGAACAAAACAGCATAGACTCTGCATCATCGTCCCTGCCTTGTGGAGTTTACATTTCTAGAGGGAGAGACAGATTAGCACTTCCTGTAATAGAAGGTAATATGGTTTGGCGGTGTCCCCACCCAAATCTCATCTTGAATTGTAGTTCCCATAATTCCCAGGTGTCATGAGAGTGACCAAGTGGGAGGTAATTGAATCATGGAGATGGTCGCCCTCATGCTGTTTTTGTGATAATGAGTGAATTCTCATGAGATCTGACGGTTTTATAAGGGACTTTTCCTCTTTTGTTTGGTACTTCTCCTTCTTGCCATCATGTGAAGAAGGATGTGTTTGCTTCCCCTTCCACCATGATTGTAAGTTTCCTGAGGCCTCCCCAGCCCTGCAGTACTGTGAGTCAATTAAAACTCTTTCCTTTATAATTCCCCAGTCTTGGGCAGTCCTTTATAGCTGCATGAGAATGGACTAATACAGAAGGAAGTCAATATTAACAAAATATTGATCTGTAGTTCTATGAAAGGAGTAAATGCATTCATGTTAGTTTGTCTTCTTCATGTATCATTTAAGAAATAAATACTAAATTTCTCAGTGCTGTACAGGATTCTAATGAACTAATTAAGAAGACATGACCCTGCAGCTTGTGTCGTATGGAAATTGAGTTAGGTAGTTACCATCATATTTTTTTTTCTCTCCTCTCTTCCTCATGTAGAACAGAGACACCATGGGTATCAGTTCACTATGAATTATATCCAAGGGAGAGAAAACAAAACCCAAAATGAAACACTGAAAGCAGACATCCAGCAAGTAGAACTCAATCCTGTAACTCAATTATTTGATCTAAAGGGGTTTACCGAATGCCAAATGCCTACTATGTGCCTAAGGTTTGTGCTGTATGCTGTGAGAAACCCCAGAAAGTGTTAAGACATGAAGTCCACCCTCAGAGACAAGTCAGGAAACAATTAGTGAATAACACAGAAAAATTATTTTAGCTCTTTATGACAGCAGAGAGCAAAGGATACAAAAATGCGTCTAGAGATACAGTTTTCATTTCCTTTTCTAAAGTAAATCAGGACAAAATGCTAATTCACCTGGTCTGTCTGATAACTGATACTCCCAGCAGGAGACCAGGCACATCCAGGGACATTTTTCTTACTCTAACAGAAGTTAGCCTGGAGGCGAGGGATGGGTGGAACTTAAGGATCTCTGGATTTTCTAGATCAGGCCCTGGGAGAAAGCTGTGGAGAGCGTCTTTTTGGCAAATGTGGAGTATAAAGGAAGCATGCTGTCCCTGACTCCTTTCCAGGCACCAGCATGCACTACAGACATAATGACCTGGTACATCCTTCTACTGCTCTAGGGCTGCCGGGTGCCCTGCAGGCTCACCTGTACTGTGTATCTTCCGCAGAAAAGGGGCATCAGCTTTGTGCAGGCATCATCAGGACATGTCCTGCGGCTTTGCAGAAGTTTTCTACCCTTGAATCCTATTAACTTATGGCTCTTTGATATTTTTGTCCCCATGGCTACTAAAAAAACAATGTATTTAAGATAAATTGCTATTTAAGAACTTTTTGCCTTTTCATCAGATGGGGTTGGAATTTGGGAAAACCAGGAAGAGGAAAAAGAAAAGAGAAACAATGTGAAAGAAAAGGCTGCTTTCCTATCAACGCTTTGTTTCCCCCAAATGAAAATTTGTTAAGGATATTGCAAAAGAAAACAGGTGTGACCTCGTCCCTGAAACCACATGAAACATTGTGTTTCATCCTGGGCCACAGGCAGCTGGAGGAGAGTGCCTTGAAGGGCTCTGAGTCAGATTCGAAATCTGAGAGTAAGTGTAGGCTTTCCTTGGGCAAGGGAGGAGAGAGGCACCCACACAACAGGACAGGCAGAAGTGAGCAAAATAATCAGCTGGACACTCAAAAAGACCATCGTCTTGAGCACCGAGGCAGCAGGAAAAGAGAGTGCTGCCGGGGCTCTCCTGGAACTCAGCTAATGCAAGAAGTCTGGAATCCACAAGGGCCAGGTAGCTCCGGAGGTCCTCAGCTATTCGGGTAACAGGCAAGGGCACTCTCGGACCTTCCAGAGGACTGCAGAGTGACCACATCTGCTTGGCTTCCAGCCAGCTGTTGAAGATGTTTGTGAACAGCACCTTACCGACATCATCCAAGGTTTGCTGGGTGTTGACCCTGGGCAGGGCAGCATGCTTGGTGCTAGAAACACAGAGACTGGGCCTCACCTCTGGCTTTCTTACTAAAGGGACAAGACGTATGCTTTACAACTGTGTTTTATTTTTATTTATTTATTTATTTATTTATTTTTAGTTGCTGTCCATATGTTTATTCTCTTTATCTGAAAACTCCTCATAGAAAGTTGTTTGGTTTAGCTCTCAGCAGCCCGCCCCTGAGCTCTGAGGAAGTTTGCCTTCTTTTGAGCTACCGGATCTTTCTTCTGAGCTAGGGACATTTTGGGGCAATTCCACCTCTTCTTCTTAACTTCTTTCTTGGGCTTCTTTTCATAGACTGGATTCTCTTGTATAGCAGCATGAGCTTTCTTATACACCTCCTCCATGATGTCTGGAGTTACGCTGTTCTTTATGTACTGAGAGAACTGTTTCTTGTAAGCATCTTCATCTTCTTTCATTAAGTAGGGCACGTAATCTGCAACATTCTGGCCCATGATGTGCTTCTGGTCTACTTCTGCATTAAATTCCTTGCTTTCAGAATTATAACCAGGGAATCATTTGGTATTGTGAGGGACAGACAAGCCTCCATCCACAGCTCCCTTCAGGGCACCAAAAACTTTATTGCCAGTGGTAGTTCTGGCAAGGCCTGCATCCAAATAGCAGGTGAAGGTACCTGGCTGACCATCAATGCTTTCCACATTGTATTCACCGCCAGTCACCTCCACTTGGCCTTCATAGATCTTGTCCATGCCAAACCTACTGAGAAGCCTGTGGGCGAGCAGCAGGCCAGTACAGTACGCTGCAGCAGAATTTGTCAGGCCAGCCTTCACACTGTATTTTGGCAGTTCGTGTGCATATGCTGTGCAGACTATCATATCGCCCTCTATACGGGCAGAAGCAATCTGACAAAGGATATCTCTGTTTGTTATACGAACTATTATCCTGTATCTGGGTGTGTTGTATTTATTTTTGTCCTGTATCACCAAGCGTTTCCAAGGATAGTAATCAGTTTTACCCTCTTGTCGTCTTCTAAATTTCACTTGGTATCTCTTAAAGTAGGCCTTATTCTTAACAACTTTAACAAACCCCATCCTGTGGAACAGAGACCCACGTCTGTGGCTCGACAGAGACCTGCAGGCCCAGCAGTGCTGGGGGAGAAAAAGCTGTTTATTTATTTTTTTGAGACAGAGTCTTACTCTGTTGCCCAGGCTGGAGTGCAGTGGTACTATCTTGGCTCACAGCAACCTCTGCCTCCCAGGTTCAAGCAATTCTCCTGCCTCAACCTCTCAAGTAGCTAGGACCACAGGCACCTGCCACCATACCTGGCTAATTTTTTTTGTGTGTGTGCTTTTATTAAAGATGGGGTTTCACCATGTTGGCCAGGCTGGTCTTGAACTCCTGACCTCAAGTGACCCGCTCACCTCAGCCTCCCAACGTGCTGGGATTACAGGTATGAGTCACTGCGCCTGGCTACAACTATGTTTTAGAGAGGCTCATGAAAGTCCTTCACGGCCCCTGTTGTCCTCTAGAGGATGATTTTGTTCTTTTCCTCTGGTAGAGACAAAAAGCTATCCCCCTCATTACTGTAAGTGTGGTCTTTGCCATACCTGAGAAAAGTGAGATCAAAATGCATTTTCTTCTACAATACTAGACTAGCAGTTTGTATCCAGGGAAGCTGGACTTGAGGGGCAAGTCCATGAGCAATGAAGAGAGAATTTCGTGCCAGTCCAGTCCTTTCCCATTCAGTTTGGCAATGTCTGGTTAGGACATGGTCAGAGGTAAGAAGCTGACTCATTCATTGTAATTTATGAGCACCTACTACATACTAGACACTCTGCTAGAAACTTGCATATAAGTTGAAAACCACACATTTCCTTACGGAACTTTCACATGGGTTGAGGAAATTAATACAAATATAATACTAAAAGAATTATATATGAATAGATCAGTCCTGCCTTTCCTGACTTTGACTTCTCTCTGATTCCATATGAAATTCTAATAAATATGTGCTTACCTTTGTACATCTCTTCAGAAATGCAGAATAACTAAATCTCATGCACACAAATTATAAGTCATTCTCAAAGGGGTAAATTAGGAAAAGAGGAACAGGGAGTTGAGAATAGGAAAAGGAGGTAAAAGACGGGGTGTAAAAAGTAGACGTGCTTGCACTGAAGTCTTGACAAAGTTAAAGTAGATGAGTGGGGTGGGGTGAATGACATCCACTCCAAAGTCATGTCACTCACAGCCTCACAATGTGACCTTATTTGAAAATCAGGTCATTAAAACATAATTAGGGTGAAGATTGAGACATGATCACACCGGCTGGGGCCTAAATGAGAAGTTTCTAATCAGAGACAGAAAAGAACACGGAGCCACACACAGGAAAGCAGGCTGGGAGAGGACAGAAGCACAGATTGGATGCTGGTGCCATGAGCAAAGGAGAACCGGGAGTCACCAGAAGTTGGAGGAGGAAGAGGCAAGACAGTGTTTCGCCTAGAGCCCCTGGAGGGAGCAAACCCTGCTGATAGCTTGACTTTGGACTTCCGGCCTCCAGAAATGTGAGAGGATACGTTTCATGACAGCCTGTTATTGTAGCTGCAGGAAACACAAGGAGGAAGGGTAACCAGGTCCTTAGCACTGGAAACTGGCCTGAGAGGGGGGAGGTTGCTAAGATGGGAAAGAGGAGATGACAGGTATGTTTCTGCACACAGATGCCAGGCCATGCCTGAGGCGATAAACCCTGGGAGCAGGGTAGAAGGGCTGAAAATTACCCACTGAGCTGGGCCTCATTGGTTAAATAAGATTATCCTAAACCTTTCTATCTCAAGCATCAACTTACTTAACATCTCTGAATCACGGCAGAATTATAAAAATGTGATGCAGCCATGAGCCCAGGAGCCCACCCTGGTAAACCTCGTGGGCTGAGAGTAAGACCCATGCACCCCTTTGGCCAGGCACAGTCCTATGATGCCAACCTGTACGCTATAGCCAGTAACCTGGCAGGCAGAACTAGAAGGGTGGAAAATGAACAATCCTAAGTCCGAAAGCGAAGAAGACATTGAGTATGTGGATGGAAAATGAGACTCAGAAAAGGAAAACCTCTCTGCATGTGTATCATCTGCAATAAATCAAAACAGATAAGCAAGCATCTCCTTGAAACTGCAGGGAAGAAAATTTAACACTTCTTCTTTTGAAGTCAGGAATGGTAAGTGAAAATTGAGTGCTATATCCACTACTACTAATTTAAAATGTGCAAAATGTCAATCGCATTGTCTTTATTTAGACATCAGCTTTGATGATTAATGTAAAGATGACTTTCTGTAAATTTAACCTCCCCCCGCCAGAGCCTTATTTTTCCACACGATCTCAAGTTCTCCAAAAGAAAAATTTCCTTTCTCCTTACTCAAACCCCGGCAGTGATTCCAGCATGAAGAAAAAGGTCCCTAGTGTGTGATGCTCCCCTCCCTGTGTCCACATGTTCTCCTTGTTCAACACCCGCCTATGAGTGAGAATATGCGGTGTTTGATTTTCTGTTCTTGTGTCAGTTTGCTGAGAATAATGGTTTCCAGGTTCATCCATGTTACTACAAAAGGGGGAAAAAGGGGAGGGACAGTGGGGGATGGGGAGTTGGGGAGAGATAGCATGGGGAGAAATGCCAGATATAGGTGATAGGGAGGAAGGCAGCAAATCACACTACCATGTATGTACCTATGCAACAATCTTGCATGTTCTTCACATGTACCCCAAAACCTAGAATGCAATATAAAATATATATATATATACATATAAAGAGAGAAAAAAAAAAAGGTCCCTAAACTGGAGCAAGCTAACTAAACATTTACATGGGACTGTGTTGACGCACGACATATTTTGCAACACTACCTCCCCCTATCTTGTCACCTGCTCCTCACCTCCTTGGGTGATGGAACCAGTATATGCCTGTGTTCAATTAAACATTTGATGAACTAAAGGGAACTGAATGGAAAGGTTCGCAGAAAGAAAGGCTTCGAGAGAAAGAACCACTGAAGGAGAAACAACAGATGAACAATCCAAGGTGGCCAGAGTTGTTTATGGAGAGAGACTGACAATCACGGTGCTGCAGGCATCAGCCACAATCATAGCACCATGTCAAAGGGTTTAAACTTTATTTTGTAGGTGGTAAGGAGCCACCAGAGAGGAGTAGTCATATTGTCTTAGAAACTTCACTCTGGCAGCAGAAAAGGAGGCATGCTTTTGTGGGAGAGATCATGGGTTAAGTTTAAAAAGAAAGAAAAAGGCAAAAAGAGCAGGTAGGAATCCAGTTGGTCCTAGTACAGCAAGTGATGAAGAGGGTCTGAACTAGGGGAGTAGAAGCAGGACTGGGAAAAATTAAACAAACAATTTGAAGTAAATTTGGATGATCTGTGGGAAGGGTTTTTTTTTTTTTGAGATGGAGTCTCGCTCTGTTGCCTAGGCTGGAGTGCAATGGCACAATCTCGGCTCACTGCAACCTCAGCCTCCCGGGTTCAAGTGATTCCCCTGCCTCAGCCTCCCGAGTAGCTGGGACTACAGGCACCCGGCACCATGCCCAGCTAATTTTTGTATTTCTAGTAGAGACGGGTTTCACCATGTTGGCCAGGCTGGTCTCGAACTCCTGACCTCAGGTAATTCACCTGCCTCGGCCTCCCAAAGTGCTGGGATTACAGGTCTGAGCCACCGCACCCAGGAAGGAAGAGATATTTTTTATCTGAGCCTGAATTCTTCCCGCCACCCACAAAAGAAGAATCCAGGACAGAGGTATGTGTGCAAGTTGTTTATTTGGGAGCAAGAGTGAGGAATCAGGGCAGTGGAACAAGAACGAATGAAAAAGAGAAGCAAGGACACCACTAAGTGACTAAGTGAGCCGCTGCTGCAGGTGACTGCAGCTTGATGTCTTGCTAAGACCTTCTGAGGAGCCTTATGAAATGTGTTATCCCTACACTTCCATCTCCATTGGTTCAGGGTGTCCCCACGGGCGTCACTCCTCCTGCACTTGAAGCTGTGCATGCATGAGAGCTGAGCAGGCTCCTGGCTCTTCAGGGGTCCATACCAACACCAGAGAAGCCCCAAGGCAAGACATGAGAGGTACCTGATGTAAACCCAAGGTGCGTGTCGCTGCAGCTAAACGAAGCTGGTAGCAGCCTGCTTGGAAGTAGCTGGAGCAAGAGGTCAGGCTAAAGTGTGTGCAGTGGGTCTAGGACAGCATGAGAGAAAGGGAGCCAAGGTGACTTGCATTCCCGGTGAGGCCATTTATCAAGACATAAGGCCTTTAGAACAGAGAAGGCAATCTGGAGGAGGTAGTTTTTACTGACGTTTATGTGGGAATGCAAGGCCTTACATGGGCTCCCCGTGTGCCCCCACTGTCCTTACCTCACCTTCCTTCTCCCTCTCATTTGGTTCCAGCTGCTGCCTCCCTGTTCCCCCTCAGATACATCATGCACATACACCAATCACAGCCTCCATAGCTGCCATTCCTTTTGCCTGGACATCCTTCACCCAGAGCCTCCTAGCTCACTCCCTCACACCTTTAGGGTCTCTGTTCAAATGCCAGCTCATCAGAGAGCCCTTCTCTAACCACATTAGGTAACAGTACCTCGTACCATTATGCTCTTTTTACTCTGCTTTTCTCTTCATGTCTCCATTTGACACATATTTATTGATTTGCAAATGGTTTTTCTCTTCCCCTTCCTCCACTAGAGTGTAAGTTCCATGAGGGCAGGGACTAGGTACCCTGCTGCTTCCCCAGCTCCTAGAACAGTATCTGGCATGTAACAGGAATGCTCAGTAAATGTTGGCCGAAAGAATGGATGCGCACCAGCTCAGATTGGTACATGTGGAGTTGAGGGTGCTCTGGCCCCTGGATAAAAACGCTCATTAGAGATACAAATGTGGACTGGGACAATACAAGTGGCTAGATCATGAGAGCCTGTGACCTGGGCTGCCTTTGCAGGCATGTCACTCGTGCATCACACAGCCCCTGCCGTTCTTGTGTGTTTGTGTATATCTGTGCATCTGTCCCCATGCCCTCAGGAGAGCCCTGTGCTTGATTTAATGCTCTACTGTCACTATCTTGAAATTCTGAATCATTGGCTGGGTGTGGCGACTCACACCTGTAATTCCAACACTTTGGGAGGCCAAGGTGGGCGGATCACGAGGTCAGGAGTTCGAAACCAGCCTGACCAAAATGGTGAAATCCCATCTCTACTAAAAATACAAAAATTAGCCAGGCATAGTGGTGGATGCCTGTAATCCAAGCTACTTGGGAGGCTGAGGCAGGAGAATTGCTTGAACCTGGGAGGTGGAGGTTGCAGTGAGCCGAAATCACACCATTGCACTCCAGCCTAGGCAACAGACGGAGACTCCATCTCAAAAAAAAAAAAAATTTTTTTTAATTTAAAAAAGAAATTCTGAATCATTATATTTTTTAATTTGTATCTTGTGAGGTCCAATAGGACAACAGAACATCTGCATGAGCAGAGGGGACGTGTGTGCCCATCATTCCTTGCTGCTCCCTTTATGTGATGCCCCATCCACAGAGAATTCTGGGGGCCCCATGATGTATGGGAGATTAATAGGACTCAAAATGAGTCCAAGATAAGAGTATTGTGTCTATGAATGAGTCACATGGGGCACTGGCAGCCCCAAGAGGCCACTAGAACTTGCTTCCCACACATGAAGGCATTGACATTCTAAGGGGACAATAGTTTCTTTTCCTTTCAGTCCTCTCTTACTCATGAGTAAGCACAGGTAGAAGGTGCTGGTAGAAGGTGCATGGATTAAGAAGTGAAATAAAAGTGACTGAGTTCGTTTTATGCAATATTTCCACTGTCTGGTAAGAACAAAACATATAGGCATATACAAGCTACAAAATAAAAATTGTCTAATTTCACTGATTCTGCCTATGAGTTAAATGGTCTTACATTTGCAGTGTGAATTGTAATTCCCCAATATGACAATGAGTGGTAAAAGTGATGCTAATGATTTAAAAGTACATTTAATGATTTTATTTTTCTTTACTTAGAACACTAATAGCAAATAAAGGCAAGGCCCAGTGGCTCATGCCTGTAGTCACAACACTCTGGGAGGCCAAGGCGGGCAGATCACGAGGTCAGGAGTTGGAGACCAGCCTGACCAACACGGTGAAACCTCATCTCTACTAATAATACAAAAACTAGCCAGACGCCCGTAATCCCAGCTACTTGGGAGGCTGAGGCAGGAGAATCACTTGAACCCAGGAGTTTGAGGTTGAAGTGAGCTGAGACTACACCATTGCATTCCCGCCTGAGCAACAGAGCGAGACTCCGTCTTAAAAAAAAAAAAAAAAAAAAAGCAAATTTAAAAATCCCATAAGAGTCCAGGATAGAAAGGAAAACGCTTCATATTTTACTATCTTTAACAGCACTTTTTCTTCCTGCTTTTTGAACAACAGGCCCTACATTTTCCTTTTGCAATGGGCCCTAAAAATCATAGCCTGCCCTGCCTTTGACTCCCATGAAGGAGGCAAACTTAGTCTCAAACACAGGTCTCACCTGATGACAGGCCAAGTGTTACTGTATTTGGAGGACAGCTGTGTGTGTGTGTGTGTGTGTGTGTGTGTGTGTGTGTGTGTGTGTCCCCAGTTTGCATCAGGCCCTGTGTGTGGGAACCGAGGAAGGCTGAGTGTTGGAGCACAGATGTGGTAATACTGCCATCTTGTGTTTGGCATGGTACACAGCACATAGCTCCATGGAGGCTCACACGCATGGGACCTGTGGCTGCTTCCAGAAGTGCCAAGGCCATCCACACTCTAAGGCCAAACTGGTAAACCAACAGGATTGCTATTCAGCTGACGACCTTTAATAAAGGCAGATGCACAATGAGAACAAAGGTTTCACTCACTATCCATCAAACCATTTCAGAGCCAGGGTTGAGGGTGTGTGTGTGTCACGTGTCCCTGTGCCTTTTGCTCTCCTTCCACAGGTTCTTTCCTTTATTCTCACTTTCTCCCTCTTTGTAGTTCCCTCTCATAGCCCAAGAAGTCTGGTTCTTTTGATCCATATCCAGGTCTCACGTGGAAGGTCCATGATGAAGTGCCAGGGGAGTGCACTGGGACGGTGTCCAGGCCCAAGGATGCCGGTGACTCCGTCTGGACCAGATCAAAACAAGCAGATGCCAAGTAAATATTCTAACTGTGTAATACCGGGGGCTGCAATCAAGTTAGTTCTGTAACCTGCCAGTTATAAAATAATAAAAAGGAATAATTAATTAGTCCTTTCAGAAAACAAAGAAGTTAAGGAAATGATCATTCCTGTATTAGGTATAGATTAGACACCAAAAGGACACTTTATTTGATGGCATACACAGAAGCCAGAAAAAATGAAGACAAAGGGAAGAGTGAATGACTTGGTACTAAACATGAACAAGGCAAGCATCCCTGAATTCATAATTTCTTGCTGCTTTGGTCAGGGTTCAGCCTGTGCCTGTCCCCAAGGATAAGCAGAGGATACTGATGGGGACCAGGAATGACCCCTTCCTACATTTAAAAAAAAAAAAAAAAAAAGATTTTTCAAATATTTTGAGTGATATAAATATAAAAAAACAGGTTAATATTTTTAAATCAACTTCAGCACACGTGAATCTAATAATATAAATTATAGAGAAACTGGAAAATTTTAAAGACTATAAGAACAACTAGTAATCTGCTCATTCATCTCTATTTTTAATATTTGAGGGTATTGCCTTCTAGTCTTTTTTTATCTATCATCTATCTAATCTATACCTACACCTTTAACTGTAAATACATATATATTTTAAAATTAGAAACCCATCAGATTTTAAAATTTAGGATTATAACTTTATTTCTTAATTCATTTAACTCTCTCCTTACTGTTGACTTTTATGTTATTTTTTTGTAGTTACAAATAAGCCAATGATAAATGTCCTTTTATATTAATTTTAGAGTTTCTCAGTATCTTCTTGGACTAGACTCCTCAAAGTGGCATAATTGGTCAATAGTTACAAACGTTGAAAAGACTTGCCAAATTGCTTTGCAGACAAGTTACGCCAGTTTATATGCTTATCACTCGACTATGAAATTACCTATTTCCTCACACCTCTGACAATGCTGAATTTTTTTTAACCTTTGCTAATTTGCTAGCTTAAATAGATCTCATTATTTTCATTTGCATTTTCTTAGAAACTAGTAAGGTTGAACACTTCTAATGTTATTAGACAGTCTGAAAATTGCCTACTAAGATTTAAAAGTGTAAAAACTATATTCAGCTAGGCATGGTGACTCACATCTGTAATTCCAGCACTTTGGGACGCCAAGGCAAGCAAAATGTTTGAGTTCAGGAGTTCAAGACCAGCCTGGGCAACATGGTGAAAACCCATCTCTACAAAAAATACAAAAATTACCCAGGTGTGGTGGCATACCCCTGTAGTCCCAGCTACTTAGGAGGCTGAGGTAGAAGAATCACCTGGAGCCCACGAGGCAGAGGCTGTGGTGAGCCAAGATCGCACCACTGCACTCCAGCATAAGTGACAGAGTGAAACCCCATCTCAAAAAATAAAAATAAAATAAAAAAATGTTCATTTTTATTTTCTCTGTTTTTTAAGCCTTTGCTAGTATTTAACTCTTTATCTAAAATTTATTTTGATATGTGATAAGAGATGAAGATTATAATTTTAAAAGTTTTGCCAAGTCTTTGCCCAGTTCTAGTACCACTTGTTGAACAATTTTTATGCTTCCTTTAATACATAACCAAATTCTAATTGTACTGGAGTCTCTATCTGGCCTATCTATTCTATTTCACTTACCTGTCTGTTGAGTTTGGCACCAGTACCACATGAACTCAATCACTGTGGCTCTATAAGGTATGATACATTAATATCCAGTAGGGTAAGACTACTCAGCATTTTTTGTTTCCAAAAGTTTCATAGGTTGTGGTGGTTCACACCTGTAATCGCAGCACTTTGGGAGGCTGAGGCAGGAGGATCTCTTGAGCTCAAGGAGTTTAAGACCAACCTGAGCAATATGGAAAGATGAGACCCCATCTCTACAAAAAATACAAAAAATTAGCTGGGTGTGGGGACGCTGGCCTGTAGTTGAAGCCACTCTGGAAGCTGAGATGGGAGGATTGCTTGCACCTGAGAGGCTGAGGCTACAGTGAGCTGTGATCCAGCAACTAACCCAGCCTGGGTGATAGAGCCAGGCTCTGCCTCAAAATCTAAAACAAAATTCATGGTTTTCAATGAGGGAGTTTTCTACCTCTCTTCTATCCACTCATCCCTATATATATTTAATAAATGTATATTAATATTTAATATAAATATACACTTATTAAATATATTAGTATATATTATAGATTAATATAGATATATATTTAGTATATCTATTTCAGTATTTCTTTGGAAGAGATTCATTAAAGTGGCATAATTAGGTCAATAATATATATTAATATATTTATATATACTAAATATGCATAAATTTAAATAGATAAGGATATATAGTTAATATATATTTATGAATATAAAATATATAAATATATACTATATATTAATAAATAGATTGTGCAAATATTTAATATATTTATATATACCATATATTAATAGATTATACATCATATATTTAATATATATTAAATATTAAAATTTAATATTTCTATATTACCATGCATACTATGTATTAATAAACGTATATACATATGTTTATAATAAATATATATTCCATATGACATATGGTATTATTATATATATTGAAGTATTGATTACAATGGCACAAACCCTATACCTTTATCAATTGATACATTTTATAAGTAAGAATTCTGTGACAACAGTCAGGCCCCTATCCTGAGCCATTGCTCCTCCAGAAGACAACATGGAAAGAGGATTAAGAGCCTCTGCCTGAATGTCCTTAGCTCAGCTGGCTTGGCAAGTTACCTAACCTCTCGATGCTTCAATTTCATTATCTATACAATCATTCTTATAATTTAATTAAGCCAAGAATCAATATAGCAACTATAACCATCTCTCACAATCAAATTTCAAAATATTTAACTCTTAAATTTTATTTTATCCACCCAAAAAGTACTTCTAAGTCTCCAAAGGAAAGAATATAAGGAAAAAGCAAAGGTAATATAACCATCATTTGTAGATAGCTCCACTCGTGTCTAAATCTATAATCCCCGGTGGAATTATAAGCATCAGAAGGGCAGGGATTTTTTATTTTTCGGTCTCCACCCTGACACATACTTACACACTGGTACGTAATAGGCATTTAATAAATATTTTTTGAATAATTAAATGAATTATGATGGTTCTCCTGATTCTAATATTCCAGGACAGTAAGGACAACAGCCTTTCTCACATTCTGTCAAGTGGCCAGAGAGAATTAGAGACGTCTTGGGAGAATTCAAGGTAAACTGAGCCTTCTTTAGGCCCTGCCAAGTGGCCCATACACTAAGGGTGGAGTGCACACTGGGGGTTTTGGGGGAAAAAATCTTAGGCTGTTTTTTAAAAATAGTACAGTTAATTAAAGAAGACCCTGGAGTCTTGTCTCAGTACCTCAGAGTTTCCTGCCTCACTCGCACCATTAGGTGCTTTAATCTCTTCTTAAAGTGAAAAACAGCCTAATAAGATCCTAATACTGTATATTTGTACACACATGTTCATAGCATTATTCACAATAGCTAAAAAGTGTAAGCAAAGCAAGTGTCCATGACAGATGAATAAACAAAATGTAGTGTACCCAAACAATGGAATATTACTGAGCCATAAAAAGGAATGAAGTGCTGAGACATGCTACAGGATGGATAAAAGCTGAAGATGTTATAAGTGAAAGAAGCCACTCACAAAAGGACAAATGCTGCATGATCCCATATATATGAGCTACCTAAAGTGGTCAAATTCATAGGGACAAAAAGTAGAATGGTGGTTGCCAGGAGCTGAAGGGAAGGGGGAATGGGGAGCTACTGTTTAATAGCACAGTGTTTTAGTTCTGGAAGACACAACGTTCTGGAGACAGGCGGTGATGGCGGTCACACAGCAGTGTGAATGTACTTAATGCCACTGAAGTGTACACTTAAAATGGTGAAGATGGTAAAATTTATTTTATGTATTTATATTATACCACAATGTTTAGAAAAAAGTTACTAATGCTGTTTAACGATGCTTTCAGAAGTTACCAGATAGCTGAATATGTGGAGGTTCCTGGAGGGTGGCCCCGCCAGGAGAGGACATGGAAGCTCTAAGTCCCATCCCATGTACCTTGTCTCATTCATCTCTTCCAACTGACTGTTCATCTGTATCCTTTTTAGTATCTTTTTTTTTTTTTTTGTCTTGCTGTGTTGTCAAGGCTGGAGTGCAGTGGCACAATCTCGGCTCACTGCAACCTCTGCCTCCTGGGTTAAAGAGATTCTCTTGCCTCAGCCTCCCAGGTAGCTGCGATTACAGGCACCTGCCACCACACCCAGCGAATTTTTGTATTTTTAGTAGAGATGGGGTTTCACCATGTTGGCCAGGCTGGTCTTGAACGCTGATCTCAAGTGATCCATCTGTCTCGGCCTCCTAAAGTGCTGGAATTACAGGTGTGAGCCAGCATGCCCGGCCCTTTTTAATATCCTTCATAAAACCAGTAAAAAGCCAGCAGGGCTGCACCAGCAGCTTCCAGGGCATGAACCTCTCCACCACCCAGAAGAGCTCTGGATCCTGGGCTGTGTCTTCATTCATCAGTATTTTGCTATCTTTGAAAGGGCAAACAATCAGCTTGGCCTAACTCCAGTGACTTAAGTCTAAGTCTTTCTGACCACTTTCCAGGAAGATCTGGCCTAAGTCTTGTGCTCATTCTAGATGTATATAATTCTTCTGACTCTTCTTCCTTTGGGATTGTAGAGGTGGATTCTTGCCCCTGTTCCCAGTCACACCAATAAGGTAGAATTAAATCATAATCTACAACAGCAATAAAAAAGATGTTTTCAGAATTAGTTTTCCAGAAAGGAAGAAAAGGCCAGAGTGCATAGAGCTAGCTCAACTGTTTCATGACCTGCTTATAGAAGATGACTCCAGCTGTGGGAAGGGCGAGAGAGTATTACACGGGCTTGAGTTAGGAACAGATGCCTGCCTGAGGCCAGTCTAGTTTTCTGATTCTATACCCGCCAGCTGGCCTGTCAAACCTTCCCCATCCATTAGATATGGTCCGATACATTTGAACCTCTAAAGAAGAGTTCGCATTCAGCTCTCCCTCCCAGAAGGCTCCTGTGTAACAATGCAGATGTAAGGAGCACACGGGCATCGCTCCACTTCATCCACCAACACACCTAAGATACGGGTACTTGCCAAGCTAATATATACTCCTCCATACTCTTCTATCAGAATAGTAGGTGCGTGGTAGTTGCCTTATATCTACACAAAGGAAAGTGACCCCTCCAAGGGTTCATCCCATATGAAGGACAGCGGCTCTAAAGATGACCTGAAGGCTAGTTTCCTGCACTATAAGCTGAAAACAGCAGTTTTTAAATGGCAATGCCCCTACCAAGGACAAAACGTTTACGTCCTTTTAACCTAAAATCCCAATACAGATATAATATATATGTAAACCCAGACATACATATGAAATATCTTTGTCATTGCCATCATCATCACACCACCATTATAGTGGAGAAAAGAGATTTGCAGGATCTACAGGAGAGATGGCAGAGGAGGAGGTGGCAATAATTGCTAGGTTTCTGCCCTAAACCGAGTGGAGGATACAGGAGGGGCATGTTGAGCGGAACCGAGAACATGCAGTGAAAGAGAAGTTGCTGGCGACAGACTAGCAGGTAAAGGCGGAAGGAAAGGAGGAGAGCAGACATAAGTAGTTTAACAGGGTGTATAAAACGGAAGGAAGGGCTGCAACACGCAAGGAGAGTGCGTGTCAGGCTGCGCCTTCAGTATCAACGCGGCGCCTTCAGATTTGTCATTTGCCCAAGTTCCGTGAAATATCGCGAGAGCTCAGATCCCGCCGCTTTCCTATAGGTCACATTCCCACCCACCGCTCCGTCGGTCCAGGGCCCGCCCCTCGCGTCTTGCGTCATTCGGCAGTGTCAATAAAGTTGCCGCGCTTTGCAGTTTGCAGCGGACAACATGGCGGGCTCCACGCTGGGCTTTGTGCTGCGGACGTTCAAGCAGGTCAGGCCCGCAACTTTATCCACACCCCCACCCTTCACCCCTAAATCTTCTAACCTGCGGGTTCCCCATGGCTCTGCCACCTGTAATGCTCAGTGCGGACCAGTCCCAAGGGTTCTCCCTCCGCCCTCTTCCCACCTTGGGCTTGGTTAGGGGAGGTTCGAGCCGCACAAGGCAATTTGGTTTTCGTAGGCATATAACTGGCATTGAAAGATGCGAGATTGACTCCAATTTATAAGGGAGTGAGTGGATAGGAGACGAGGCCCGAGGATTGAGCCCTCAGAGACTTACAACGTTAAGAGATAACCGTGCAAAGGAGACTGAAAGGTGCTGTCAGCTAGGGAGGTGGAAAACTAGGAGAGTGGGATGGCGGGGAAACAAAGGATGACAGAATTGCAAAGAGTAAGGAGTGAGCAACTCTGCTCAAAGTTGATTAATTAAAAAGTGTTCAGAATTTGCCGAAGGGTTTAGCAGTGTTAACGTTGTTGGGATCTTAATCACAGCAGTTTTGATGATGTTGTGAGGATGAAAGCGTTGAAAAGAATAGGAGGAAATAAATTGGATTATAGATAAGCCTTCAAAGGAGCTTTGCTGTAAAGGGGAGCAAAAAAAAGGGTCACCAACGGAGGGGAGGGGGTTTCTTTTAAACAGGAAAACCTGGCAGGAGAAACAGCATGTTTGCATTAAAGGGAAAGATCTTGCAGTAAAAACTGATGATGTATTGGAAGAATTGCTACAGCTGTACCTTTTTGTAGGCAAGAGGCAATGGAGGCTGTTGCTCTTTACAACTAATTGATCACAACTAGTTACAGATGTATTTGTTTCTTCTCCACTCCCACTGCTTCACTTGACTGGCCCTTTGTTTTGTTTTGTTTTTTTTACAAAAACACTTTTTAAAAAGGCGATGGGGTCTTGTGCATAAAGTTTGGTCTTAGGAACCTGGGCAGTTCATCTGTAGCAGTGTTGCCCATAGAAATATAATATGAACCACATAGTAATTTAAAATTTTTCTAGTAGCCACATTTAAAAAGTACGAAGTGGATGAAAGTTTAATATATTTAACCAGGTATATCCAAAATACTGTGTTTTTAACATGGAATCGATATAATATTGACTTATGCGACATTTACATTCTTTTTTTCATACTAGATTTTTAAACACTTATAAGCAAATCTCAGTTTGAATGCTAAATTTCCCATCATTAAAATGGAAAATATAATTCTACCAAAATAACAAAGTTGTTTAATCTCTACAGTGCTTTGGTTTTGAATTTCAAATTAAAGAATTACCTTCCTCAGTTGGACTAGTTATATTACAAGTGTTTAATAGCCATATGTGGTTAGTGGCTAAACAGAAAGGAATTTAGAATATGTGTTACAGATGCTAGTGAGTCAGTGATGGTGAGCATTTATAGAAATGCTCTTCTGATTTCTTTTAATTTTATAATAAAATTAAAATATAAAATTTTATAATAAAGGAGAAAGTGAAGTCATCAGCTGAGTGTGAGGATGTGGGAGGAAGTGTCAGAGGTTTAAGGGGAGAGAGACCATGTAAAAGAGTTGGAAATGGACAGAAGGAATGGTCGAGAGAATTGGAGTAAGTACAGAGAAGTGAGAGAGGGGCCAGAGAGCTGATAGTGTATTCAAGGAAACATTGTATTTATAGAGCAATGGAATTCAGGCTGGGTGAGAGAGGAAGACAGGAAATCAAAAGCTGAGTGAAAAAAAGTGAAACATGGTAGGATCAATGGATTGAAAGTTCCAGAAGGATTGTTATTGGGGTGTTAGAAGGAGCAAGCTAGAAAGAAGTGATAGAGAATGAGATACCCAAAATGGGATGACACAGCTTGCACTTATCAGTAATAAAATACCCACAGCACTGGCATGGAATTGAATAAACCAGTGGAGGACAAAAATCATTTAAGGAGAGGTGTTAAAAGATCAGAGTGATCAGGGTATAATTTCCTGTATATTGAAATCACCAGGAATTAAGGCAGGAAGAATATTGGAGAGAGTGACAGTAAGCCAGGATCCAAAACTGTGGAAAAATGAAAGGGAGTGGCAGGGATTGTGGTAGATGACTGCAGCGATGAGAGGTAGTGGGAAGTAGTAAGCCCAATGGCATAAGTCAAAGCCAGGAGCTTTCAGGAAGGAAGAGGAACTGGAAGCTGCAAGGAAGACATTTACCTATCCCACCTCTAGGCCCAGTCATGGGAGGAGGAGGAGCTACAGGAAAAGCTGTGAGGAGGAATTTAAAATTCAGCCAGAGCAAAAGGTGAAGGAGATGTTAAGAGAAGTTGGATTTAAAAGATTTTGATGGTAGACCATGGATTGAGAGGGCCCGGTGGAAAGGTTTTAGGAGCTAAAAAGGGGTGAGAGATGAGAGCAGGATAGAATGCATGCAGAGCACAATCGAATGTGACCTTAATCTATAAAGCAGCGTTATAAACTGGTAAGGAAATACACCACAGTTGAAATGCAGACAGAGGATATAAAAACATTCACAGAAGAAATAATATAATAGGCCAATAAATGTTTTATTTTGAAAGTGTATACTTCAGGAGTTTGAGACCAGCCTCACCAACGTGGAGAAAGCTTGTCTCTACTAAAAAGACAAAATTAGCTGGGTGTGGTGGCACATGCCTGTAATCCCAGGTACTCTACTCGGTAGGCTGAGGCAGAAGGATCGCTTGAACCCGAGAGGCAAAGTTTGCAGTGAGCCGAGATTGTGCCATTGCACTCCAACCTGGGCAACAAGAGCGAAATTCCATCTCAAAAAAAAAAAAAAAAAAAAAAAGTGTTTTACTTTTCTAGTAAGAAAAAAAAGATATGCACAATAGAATGAAAGACTATTTTAAAAAACAAAAGTCTTTTAGGAGAATTTGATTAGGAATACTTTGAAAAAGAATTCAAAGAAGAAATGCTTAATCTTGTTTTCTAAATCTCCACTACCCTCAATTTCATAGGTAAAAGCAAACCTCACATTACCCCTCAACATGAATGGTTTTTCTCAGGTGGAATAGTTTCTCGTTGATCTTAATGAATATATCTTGTTCTTTTCCATGTTTTGTTTGGACAGATTACCTTTTCTCCCCTCTTCTGTCCCCACTTTTGTCAAAATTCTGTCAACATTTCAAGGTTGAATTGCTGTCAGAATTTCAAAGCCCCTCTTTCTGTGAGAAGCATTTCCAGCCATGGTTATCAGGGCATTCACTGGACCTAGTCATATGCCACATCAATATTTAAATTTTATTCCTGCTTATTTTTTTTCCAAAAAGTGATTGCAAAATTGTTAAAGGTGTTAGACTTTAGTAATGTGAGTACTGAAGATGATCAGTTTATCTTTTGTTAATAGATTGAAAAAGCTTTGGCTTTCTATTATAGTATTCTTGTTTTCAGTTTTATATTCTGTTGATATTCACTTGGATGGCTGGGAAGATATTAACTATTAGGAAAAGTTATAGATTGTAATCTCAAACCTTTTGGAGGACCAAAAGGTCTTATTGAGGCATGCCGAAGGCAGCCGCCTCATTAATATTAGCATAGGAAAGAGGGAGGATCAATGGCTTTCTGTTTACCCTACATCCCTTTGTCTCTACTCTGTTTACTCATGTAAACTTGGTGCTGGATGGCCCTTCAGTGGGAGATCAAAGGAGAATTACCTGTTAATAGTGTTTACTCTGGGCCCAGAACCTAAAGCTTTTTATCATTCATATAACCACTCTTCTAACCATGTGAATTATCCACAAATGTGTTGACTTAGAATCTCTGTTGTAAAATTTTGACGGAATAAATGTGTGGATGGACAGAGGGTCTTGGTCGATTGGGTACATTTCACCCTCATAAAGCAGCCAACAGCCATCCCTAGCCCACTTGTATCATTGAACTAGGTGTGAGAGTGCATTCATTCATCTATTGTTGAGTCAGGGTCTGCAGGCCAGACTTCCACAGGTGGTGGTCAACATCTCAGTATTCTGCTATACATATATTTCTTCTATAAACATCAGTTATTGAACGCCGCCATTATTTTTTTTAATTATACTTTAAGTCCTGGGGTACATGTGCAGAACGTGCAGGTTTGTTACATAGGTATACATATGCCATGGTGGTTTGCTGTATCCATCACCCTGCCATCTACATTAGGTATTTCTCCTAATGCTATCTCTCCCCATCCCTCTATCCCCTGCTATCCCCCCAAGCCCCCTACCTCTCTGTGTACGCTGTTCCCCTCCCTGTGTCCATGTGTTCTCATTTTTCAACACGCATTCATGAGGGAAAACGTGGTGTTTGGTTTTCTGTTCTTGTGTCTTTTTGCTGAGAATGATGGTTTCCAGCTTTATCCATGTCCCTACAAAGGACATGAACTCATCATTTTTTATTGCTGCATAGTATTCCATGGTATATATGTATCACATTTTCTTTATCCAGTCTATTATTGATGGGCATTTGGGTTGGTTCCAAGTCTTTGCTATTGTGAACAGTGCCACAGTAAACATACATGTGCATGTGTCTTTATAATGAAATTATTTATAATCCTTTGGGTATATACCCAGTAATGGGATTGCTGGGTCAAATGGAATTTCTATTTGTAGATCCTTGAGGAATTGCCACACTGTCTTCCACGATGGTTGAAATAATTGACACTCCCACCAACAGTGTAAAAGTGTTCCTGTTTCTCCACATCCTCACCAGCATCTGTTGTCTCCTGATTTTTTAATGATTGCCATTCTATCTGGCATGAGATGGTATCTCAATGTGGGTTTGATTTGCATTTCTCTAATGACCAGTGATGATGAGCTTTTTTTCATGTTTATTGGCTGCATAAATGTCATCTTTTGAGAATTGTCTGTTTATATCCTCGCCCACTTTTTGATGGGGTTTTTTTTTTTCTTGTAAATTTAAGTTCTTTGTAGATTCTGGATATTAGCCCTTTGTCAGATGGGTAGATTGCAAAAATGTTTTCCCATTTTGTTGGTTGCTGGTTCACTCTAATGATAGTTTCTTTTGCTATGCAGAAGCTCTTTAGTTTCATATAGATCCCATTTGTCTATTTTGGCTTTTGTTGCCATTGCTTTTGGTGTTTTAGTCATGAAGTCCTTGCCCATGCCTATGTCCTGAATGGTATTGCCTAGGTTTTCCTCTAGGGTTTTTATGGTGATAGGTCTTATGTTTAAATCATTAATTCATCTGGAGTTATTTTTTGTATAAGGTGTAAGGAAGGGATCCAGTTTCAGCTTTCTGCATATGGCTAGCCAATTTTCCCAACACCATTTGTTAAATAGGGAACACTTTCCCCATTGCTTTTTTGTTTGTCAGGTTTGTCAAAGATAAGATGGTTGTAGATGTGTGGCGTTGTTTCTGAGGTCTCTGTTCTGTTTCATTGGTCTATTTCTCTGTTTTGGTACCAGTACAATGCTGTTTTGATTAATATAGCCTTGTAGTATAGTTTGAAATCAGGTAGCATGATGCCTCCAGCTTTGTTTTTTTGTTGTTTTTTGTTTTGATTTGGTTTGGTTTGGTTTCTTTGGCTTAGGATTGTCTTGGCTATGTGGGCTCTTTTTTGGTTCCATATGATGTTTAAGGTGGTTTTTTCCCAATTCTGTGAAGAAAATCAGTGGTAGCTTGATAGGGATAGCATTGAATCTATAAATTACTTTGGGCAGTATGACCATTTTCATGATGCTAATTCTTCCTGTCCATGAGCATGGAATGTTTTTCCATCTGTTTGTGTCCTCTCACTTCCTTGAGCAGTGGTTTATAGTTCTTGAAGAGATTCTTCACATCCCTTGTTAGTTGTATTCCTAGGTATTTTACTCTCTTTGTAGCAATTGTGAATGGGAGTTCACTCATGATTTGACTCTCTATTACTGGTGTATAGGAATGCTTGTGATTTTTGCACATTGACTTTGTATCCTGAGACTTTGCTGAAGTTGCTTGTTAGCTTAAGGAGATTTTGGGCTGAGACAACAAGGTCTTCTAAATATACAATCATGATATCTGCAATAGTGACAATCTGACTTCCTCTTTTCCTGATAGAATACACTTTATTTCTTTTTCTTGCCTGATTGCCCTGGCCAGAACTTCCAATACTATGCTGAATAGGAGTGGTGAGAGAGGGCATCCTTGTCTAGTGCCAGTTTTCAAAGAGAATGCTTCCAGTTTTTGCCCAGTCAGTATGATATTGACTGTGGGTTTGTCATAAATAGCTTTTAGTATTTTGAGATAGGATTCATCAATACCTAGCTTACTGAGAGTCTTTAGCATAAAGGGCTGTTGAATTTTGTCGAAGGCCATCTCTGCATCTATTGAGATGATCATTTGGTTTTTGTCTTTGGTTCTGTTTTTGTAATGGATTACATTTATAGATTTGCATATGTTGAACCAGCCTTGCACCTCACAGATGAAGCTGACTTGATCACAATGGATAAGGTTTTTGATGCACTGTTGGATTTGGTTTGCCAGTATTTTATTAAGGATTTTTGCATCAATATTCATCATGGATATTGGCCTGAAATTTTCTTTTTTAGTTGTGTCTCTGCCAGGCTTTGATATCAAGATGATGTTGGTCTCATAAAATGAGTTAGGAAGGATTCCCTCTTTTTGTATTGTTTGGAATAGTTTCAGAAGGAATGGTACCAGCTCCTCTTTGTACCTCTGGTAGAATTCAGCTGTGAACCCTGTTAAAATGCGTGCTCTGAGTGAGGAGACCCCCCCAGACAAACTGTGTGTGAGCAGCATGGGAAGGCGGGCTGAGTCTGAAAAGAAAGTCAGCGCAGGGCGGTGGGTTAGGAGTTGGTTTTATAGGTTTGGGGTAGGCAGTGGAAAGTTACAGAAGTTACAGTTCAGGGTGGGTTTTTTTTTTTTTTTTTTTTTTTTTTTGAGACAGAGTCTCGTTCCATCGCCAGGCACCAGACTGGAGTGCAGTGGCAAAATCTCGGCTCACTGCAACTTCCTCCTCCTGGGTTTGAGCAATTCTCCTGCCTCAGCCTCCTGAGCAGCTGGGATTACAGGCGTGCACCACCAGGCCCAGCTAATTTTTTGTATTTTTAGTAGAGACGGGGTTTCACCATGTTGGCCAGGATGATCTCGATCTCTTGACCTTGAGATCCTCCCGCCTTGGCCTCCCAAAGTGCTGGGATTACAGGCGTGAGCCACCGCGCCCAGCCCAGGGCGGTTTTTGCAAGCTGGGAGGGGGTCATAGGGTATGGAGTCAAAAGGTTGACCAAGGTTGGTTACAAAGTCCAGTTGCCTTATCAGTTGAGGTGGGAATAAGGAACAATAGAAGAGTGTCTCAAAGTTAATTAGGCACTGCAGGAGTTGGTCATTTCTTCTCCTTTTGTGGTTTTCCAGTTACTTTGGACTTTCTAGTTGCAGGAACTCATCCGGAGT
Organism: Alouatta palliata; assembly: GCA_004027835.1. Taxonomy (NCBI): domain Eukaryota; kingdom Metazoa; phylum Chordata; class Mammalia; order Primates; family Atelidae; genus Alouatta; species Alouatta palliata. The sequence continues at coordinate 75,458 of PVKV010003286.1, forward strand.
GTCACAGAGGTTACCATGGCGCAATCAGTGTAAAACACCTACTTTCCTGTCTTTTTATATTAATAATAAAAAGGAAAAAGAAGAGTGGGGGGCGGTGGAATATTAGGAAGGCTAGCACAGAGGGGTGATTGGGTGATGTTTCTCGGGCCTTCTTTGAGTGGGATTGGGGGTGGTGTGGAAACCTGAAAATGGGAAAGAATTTAGACTGCTGGGAGATCTGGGGGCAAAGGATGGTATTGTAGGGGTGTTAGAAGGAGCATTTGTCATATTGACTGACTGGTTATCGCTTGTATACAATTTTGTAAGAATTGAGAGATTAATCAGAAAACACAGGGTCCAAATAAGAGAGGAGAAAGATAGGTATTGGTAAAATGGGTGCTCTGAATGAAGAGACACCCCCGCCAAACAGGCATTGTGTGAACAACATGGCCGTTTATTCACCCAGGTGCGGCAGGCTGTCTGAAAGAGAGTCACTGAGGGGCAGTGGGATGAGAGTTGCTTTCATAGATTTGGGGTGGGCAGTGGAAAGTTACAGACGTTACAGTTTAGGGTGGTTTTTTGCAAGCTGGGAGGGGGTCATAGGGTCTGGAGTCACCAGGTTGACCAAGGTCAGTTACAAAGTCCAATGATCTCTCATTTGGGGTGGGAATAAGCAACAATAGAGAATGTCTCAAAGTTAAGTAGGTGCTGCAGGTGTTGATTGTTTCTTCCTCTTTTCATGATCTTCCAGCTACTTCAGATTTTCTAATTCCAGAAGGCCCTCCAGTGGTGTAGATGTGGTTCACGGGGGTTCGCCATGCCATCCATGGCACAGTCAGACCTTACACTCCTGTCTTTTTATATTAGTAATATAAAGGAAAAAGAAATGAAGAGTGGAGGGCAGTGGAATATTAGGAAGGCTGGCACAGAGGGGTGACGGGGTGATGTTTCTCAGGGCTTCTTCAAGCGGGATTGGGGGCGTCGCAGAAACCTAAAAATGGGAAAGAATTTAGACTGCTGGGAGATCTCGGGGCAAGGAGTGATATTGTGGGGTTGTTAGAAGGAGCATTTGCCGTACTGACTGGTTATCGCTTGTATATGATTTTGTAGAAATTGGGAGATTAATTGGAAGACACAGGGTCCAAATAAGAGAAGGAGAAAGATAAGCATCAGAGGACTATAAGGATTGGAAGAAGCCATGACTTCCAGTTAGAGAGTGTCCAGCCAGTCCAGCCAGGTCCGCAATACGATTTGTCTGATTAGCGGGCTTTTGGGCTCTATCTATTAATTTGTTGATGGCGTCATATACGAGGCTGGACTGGTTTACATAGAAACAACATTCTTCATTAAGGAATAGGCAAAGACCTTCTTTTTCAGCAGTCAGTAAATTAAGACTTCTGCGGTTTTGGAGGACAACTGCAGCTAGGGAATTTACTTGAGCTTGTAGAAGGGATAGTGATGGGGTTAATTCTGCAATGCTAGCAGAGACATCATTAGAGAGGCTACGAAAGGTGACAGTTGAAGTGGTAAGGCCTGCTACGCCTGTGCTGAGTGCAGCAGTAATTCCTAACTCTACAAGTAAGGGGATCAGTGGAATGACCCGCTCGTGTCATGTCGGGACCACAAGGGGAACAGGGAGGCTTTCGTCTCCATTGGCAAACTGAATTTTGGGATTAAGGAAAACTAGAGTACAAGTGCCTATCCAGTTGGTAGGAAGGCAGATGTAAGAACCACAGAGGAAAAAATGCTGAGAAAGTGTTTTGAGGGTGGGCTTTGGACCCAAATGCCAAGGGAACCAGCAAGGGATGTGGCTGTTAAAGGTTGTAGCAGGGTTTGATAGGGTAACTGTGTGGAGAGAGAGCTTTTGTTCTCATGGTGTATGAGGAAGCATGTGCTGTCTGTAAGTAAGTACGCAGGTTCATTAACAAGATTGGGTATGAGCAGACAGGAAGAGGGTTCTAGAGGAGAGTCTGAGGAGCAAGGGGAGGATAGCCAAGGGTGGAGTGAGAGACAGGGTAAAGGCCTACCTAGACAAAACCTGCTATTGACGTTTTTAAGGCTGCTAGTAATAAGGGAGGGCTTTTCTGTAATGTGCAGTTCATATGCTCGTATTTTTAGGGTAATGTAGGTAGCAGGGCTCTTGAGGTGAAATGTAAAGGAACACAGAGGGTGGGAGATTTCCTAGGGGGATTCCAGTGGGTGACTGTCGGAAATGCATAAGAGAGCGGCAATAGGAATAGTTGTTTGTGTGGTTAGCAGTCCCAGAACGGGGAGTGTTGAGTTGACATAGGGAGAAAGATTAGGTAGGTAGGTGCATAGAAGAGCAGCAGCCTGTTGAGATGAGATATCTGGGATGTCTCTGTTGATTCTATCTAGGAGGTAGAGTAGTTCTTCGGGGGAGTACAGGTTGGAGGTGTTGAAGGACGTCTGCAGGTGTAATGAATCGGGAGAGTTTGTCCAATCGGTCAGTAGGGCAGGAATGGCTGCGTAGTGGGATGAGGAGAGGGAAATGCGTAGCCAGCAATCTCTGGCTAAGGAAGGGTCCGAGTTGGCTAGGAGAGGGTAGGTTAGGTTTCTGGTATATTGGAGGTAATCAGGGAGAAGTAGAAGGTAGCAGGAGAACGGGAACGATATTAAAAGTGAGTATGAAAGAAAAGAAGAGGACTTAATAGGGGTGGAAGAACTGGAGAGTTCCTTGCCACTGAAGATCATCTAACCACTCTGAAAGAGAGTCGAAGGTGGCAGCCTCAGGATAAAACCACAACATGTTGGCAATAATTGCCTGAAGGAAAAGTGTAAACTGGCATTGTAAACAAAAACAGGGCATTTAAGTTTCCTCGGAAGAGGGTGGAGAGAGTACTTGCAACTTCCAAGAGGAGGTGGAGGAGTCGGGCTGGCTGTCTGATGGGCACAGCTTCACCCTGGAGCAGTGAACCCACTGGGGAGGGTCTTGGAGGCGGACAACGGTTGGGGTGCTGTAGACAACCAGAAAGGGTCCTGTCCACCGAGGTTGTAGAGACTAGGGGGCCAGGCTCTATCAGAACTGACTGTCTGACTAGGGTGTCTTCATATGGCTGAATATCTGGAGTAGGTAAGAGAAAGTTAAGTTAGAGAAGCCCGGGAATTTCATGTCTGGCCTGCTGGAGGATTGGAAGGTAGTCACCAAGAGGGCTGATGTCTGGAATAAGGTTGGGCCCAAGCAGGAAGGTATGGCCATATTGTTGAGGGATTGTACCCTGTGGGTTCTCGAGGAGTGGCCTGAATTCTGAGAAGAGCAAGGGGGTAAAAGAACTGTCCAGTCTTTCTTAAGTTGGAGGCTGAGTTTGGTGAGATGTGTTTTTAAAAGACCGTCAGTTCTTTCTACTTTGCCTGAGCACTGAGGATGGTATGGGGTGTGGAGATTGTACTGGATGCCCAGGGCAGAGACTGCTTTCGTGATCTGGCTAATGAAGTCCAGTCCATTGTCTGACTATGAAAGTAGGAGACCGAAGTGGGGAATTATGTCTGACAGAAGGGAGGAAATCACTGTGATGGCCTTTTCAGACCCTGTGGGAAAGGCCTCCACCTATCCTGTAAAAGTGTCAGCTCAGACCAGGAGGTATTTGAACCTTCTGACATGGGGTGTGTGAGTAAAGTCTATCTGCCAGTCTTGTGCAGTAGTGAACCCTCAAGCCTGATGTGTAGGAAAAGGAGGGGGCCTGAGGAAGCCTTGAGGACTAGTAGAGTGGCAGATGGAATATTGAGAAGTGATTGCCTTGAGGATAGACTTCCACGATGGAAGGGAAACAAGAGATTCTAAAAGACAGGCTCGTGGCTTGTACCCTACATGAAAGCGGTCTTGAAAGGACAAGAGAATAGAATGAGCTTGTGAGGCAGGAAGGAAGAATTTTCCATGATCTAAGAACCACTTGCCTTGAGTAGGAAGTGATTGACAGATTAAGTTTTCGGTTGGAGAGCAGGTGGGAATGACAGATGAGAAGGAGAAATACTGGCCATGAGGGGCAGGTATTGGTGCATCCGCTGCTGCTTTGCTGTTTTATCAGCATAAGCGTTTCCTTGAGTAATGGGATCTGATGGGTTTTGGTGTCTCTTGCAGTGAATGACTCCGACTTTGGCTGGAAGTAAAGCAGCTTAAAGAAGAGTTTTAATCATGAGGGCATTGATAATGGAGGACCCTTGTATAGTTAGAAATACTCTTTCTGCCCATATAACAGCATGGTGATGAAGGATGTGGAAGACATATTTAGAGTCTGTGTAGATACTGACATGCAATCCTTTTGCAAATGTGAGAGCATGGGTTAAAGCAGTAAGCTCAGCTTGTTGAGAAGTGGTAGAAGGGGGATACATAGCAGCATCAATCATAGATGTGAGAGACATTATTGCATACCCTGTTTTTGCTCGTGATGATCGGTTGGGCTTTGAGGAGCTGCCATCAATAAACCAAGTGTGGTGTGGGTCCGGAATAGGAAAGAGAGAAATATGAGGAAATGGGGAGGATGCCATATGGATTAGGGAGACACTGTCATGAGGTTCAGGGTTTGTGTCAGGTATTAAGTGAGAGGCTGGGTTGAAATCGGGTCCAAGAGCAGTGGTTACTGTGGGGGTTTCAATAAACAATGCATCAAGCTGGAGAAGGCGAGGGGGCTGAAAGTAAGTGTGTGAGGTGTGAAAAGGAAATCTTGAGGAAGAACAGTCCAGGTTAACTGCTGGGACTGGTGGGAATTGATGGCAATGCTTCCAGGCCTCTCAGAACTCCCTAGTAAAGGCAAAGTCAGTCCAAGTAAAGGCAAAAAGAGGCTAAGAGAAGGGGTGTAATGGGTTCTTGAAAAAGGCGTTTTTCAGATCAAGAATAGAATACTGAGTTGTGGATATGGGTATGGAAGATAGGAGGGTATAAGGGTTTGGTAAGTATAATCTGATTGATGAGGCAGAGGTCTTGGACTAGCCTATAGGATTTGCTTGGTTTCTGGACAGGTAGAATAGGGGAGTTGTAAGGAGAATCTGTAGGCTTTAAAAGGCCATGTTGTAATAGGCGAGTAATAACAGGCTTTAGTCCCTTTAAAGCCTGTTGTGGGATGGGCTACTGGCGTTAAGCAGAATAAGGGTGATTAGGATGATGAGGGGTGAGTGACTTGTAGCAAGGGATGGGGAGATGGTGTCCCACACCCTAGGGTTAAGGTAGGGGGATATAAGGGGAGCTTTTGAGGGAGGTACAGGTTCGGGGAGGAGGGTGGCAATGAGGTGTGGCTGCAGCCCAGAAATAGTTAAGGAGGCAGACAATTTTGCTAGGATATCTTGGCCTAACGGGAACTGGACAAGTGGGGATGATTAGGAAAGAATGTGGAAAGGAGTATTGGCCTAATTGACACCAAACTTGGGGAGTTTTGAGAGGCTTAGAAGCCTTGCCATCAATTCCCACAACAGTTATGGAGGCCAAGGAGACAGGTCCTTGAAAAGACGACAGTGTGGAGTGGGTAGTCCCCATATTGATTAAGAAGGGGATAGACTTACCTTCCACCATAAAAGTTACCGGAAGCTCGGCATCTGTGATGGTCCGGGGACTTCGTGGTGTTCAAACACCGTTAGTCGTCAGCTGCCACACCAAGGAGATCTGGGAAGGATTTGATCTGGGAGCTGTGAGTTGTAGCTCCAGGAGCTCTGGGAGCAGCAACATAAGTCAGACAGTCCGACTTTTAGTGGGGACCCCACACAGACCAGGCAGGGCTTAGGAGGAATCTCAGGCTGTGGGCATTCCTTGGCCCAGTGGCCAGGTTTCCCACACTTGAAGCAAGTTTGGGAGGGACAGCTGGATGCTGCAGTCTGGGTGCTTTGAAGTCTTTATGAGCCAGTAGTATGACTGGGATTTGTCTTACAGCAGAGGCAAGCATCTGTAGTTCTGAGACGCACTGCCACCAGGCAGCTTTTTCCCTACTGAATGCCTTGAAGGCAGGGTTAATTCTTGTTGTGGGGTTTGAAGGACAGATTCTAATTTCTGTGGCTTTTTTGCAATGTGAGGGGCTGATTGGGTGATAAAATGCATATTAATCATTCTTTAGGGGTGGAGTAGAAGTAAGGATGACATTTAAGTTACTCTAGGTGAGTTATAGGACTGGGTTAGATATTGGAACTCTTCTATATATTTTGTAGGATCTAATGAGAAGGAACCTAACCATTGGCCAATTTGGGAAGAGTTGGATAAAGAGAAAAGAACATGCACCCTAACTATGCCTTCTCCAGCCACCTCTCAAAGGGGGAATTGTTGGGCAGGGGCAGAGGAGTTAGCCCTGGGACCAAGCTGTAAGCCGGACCAGGTATGAAGTAGGGAGGTGACAGAAGGGGCATAAAGAGGTGGGCTGTGAGCAGAGGAAGAGGAGGGAGTCTCGGGTAGGGGGGTAAGGGCTGGATTGGAGTCTGGTTCGGACAGGAAGGGAGGAGAAAGATTGGAAGAGTTGATGGGCAAGGAGGATTCTGGGTTGCTAGCAGAGGCAAGAGGGGCAGACAGAAGGGAGAGAAGGAAAATTTGGGATGGGTTGCATTGAGAGCAGAGATTAGGGAGGGATTGGAGTATAAAAAAAAAATGCCTGGGCCGGGCACGGTGGCTCATGCCTGTAATCCCAGCACTTTGGGAGGCTGAGGTGGATGGATCACCTGAGCTCAGGAGTTCGAGACCAGTCTAACCAACATGGAGAAACCCCGTCTCTACTAAAAATACAAAATTAGCTGGGCATGCTGGTGCATGCCTGTAATCTCAGCTACTTGGGAGGCTGAGGCAGGAAAATCGCTTGAACCTAGGAGGCAGAGATTGCGGTGAGCTGAGATCGTGGCACTGCACTCCAGCCTGGTGACAGAGGGAGGCTCTGTCTCCAAAAAAAAAAAAACGCCTGGACATCGGGCACCTCAGACCATTTGCCCATTCATGAACAAAAATTGTCTAGGTTTTACAGAATAGAAAATTTGAAAGTGCCGTTTTCTGGCCATTTGGAACTGTTGTCTAATTTGTATTGAGGCCAGGCCGTGTCACAGAAAAAATTAAATGTTTGGGTTTCAGATCGGACGACAGTTGAAGAGGTTTTAGGTTTTTTAGGATGCAGGCTAGAGGTGAAGACTGAGGAATAGAGGGCTGTATATTGCTCATAGTGAAGGAGATAAGTTTTAAGGAAAGGAGTATAGAGGAGGAGAAGGAGCAAGCAGCTACCAGGATTTTCAGTAGTCAGCCCTGACTGAATCCTGGGCTGTAACATGGGTGAGTGATCAAGGCAGGCATCCCTAAGATTGACCAGACACCAGGGGAAGACTGTCTTCTGGAGTTCGTGACCACGGTTGGAGTTTTTGAGCAAGACGGGGAGAGTTATCTCCTCTGTCCCTACACGGATAGTGTCTCAAAGCTTTGTCTCTACTAGAAGGAGAAAGATTTAAAGGAAAAGAGAGGAGAGGTCTTTGTCTCCTTTTCTCTACCTAGAAGAAGAATTTAAAGGAAAAGAGAGAGAAAGAGGGAGAGACTGCGTACCAGATCTGAAGGTGGTGAGAGAGCTATTCAGCATGGAGCTGCTGAGCTGAAGTGTTGGGGTCTCAGGTAGGTCTCTTCACAGAGGGGGAGCAGGGACAGGGGATCGATCTCCCAAAGGAGTACCCCGTCACAGGTTTCGGCACCAGATGTTAAAACGCATGCTCTGAATGAAGTTTCATTCAGAGCCCTCCCCTCAAAACAGGCTTTGTGTGAGCAACATGGCTGTTTATTCACCCAGGTGTAGGTGGGCTAAGTCCAAAAAGAGAGTCAGTGCAGGGCAGTGGGATAGGAGTTGGTTTTATAGGTTTGGGGTAGGCAGTGGAAAGTTACAGGTTACAGTTCAGGGTGTTTTTTGCAAGCTGAGATGGGGTTGTAGGGTCTGGAGTTACAAGGTTGACCAGCATCGGTTACAAAGTCCAGTTGCCTTGTCAGTTGAGGCAGGAATGAGGAACAATAGAAGAATGTCTCAGAATTAATTAGGCACCACAGGGGTTAGTCATTTCTTCTCCTTTTGTGGTTTTCCAGTTACTTCAGACTTTTTACTTCCAGGAACTCATCTGGAATCTACATGCAGGTCACAGAGGTTACCATGGCACAGTCAATCCGCCTAAAAGACCTTACAAACCCTGTGGTTCTGGATTTTTTTTGGTTGGGTAGGCTATTAATTACTACCTCAATTTCAGACCTTGTTATTGGTCTATTCAGAGATTCAACTTCTTCCTGGTTTAGTCCTGGGAGGGTGTAAGTGTCCAGAAATTTATCCATTTCTTTTAGATTTACTGGTTTCTTTGCATAGAGGTGTTTGTAGTATTTTCTGATGGAAGCCATCATTTTTCTATAGCTGCAGTTTAATTAACATGTAATATTTCCTCTGTTTTGAGAGACTTAAGTTTCTTGTGATCTATACTCCCTTTACCTGTACTGCCAGTCAGAACTATAAACTATCACCACAAAAATGTGAGAGACAACAAGGAATATACTGTCTTATTACTGGACAACTAGTGCTAAGAAATGTTAGGTCAGTGATAGTTTTAAAGTACCCTTTGACCTAGCAGTTTTCTTCCCAATAATTTACCTTCGCTGGGCACAGTGGCTCACTACTGTAATCTCAGCAGTTTGGGAAGCCAAGACAGATGGATCACTTAAGGTCAGAAGTTCAAGACCAGCCTAACCAACATGGTGAAACCCTGTCTCTACTAAAAATACAAAAAAAAAAAAAAAAGGCCAGGAACGGTGGCTCACATCTGTAACCCCCAGCATTTTGGGAGGTCGAGGCAGGTGGATCATAAGGTCAAAAGATTGAGACCATCCTGGCCAACATGGTGAAACCCCCTCTCTACTAAAAATAAAAAACAAAAATTAGCTGGGTGTGGTAGTGCACACCTGTAGTGCCAGCTGTTCAGGAGGCTGAGGCAGGAGAATCGCTTGAACCCGGGAGGCAGAGGTTGCAGTGAGCCAAGATTGTGCCATTGCACTCCAGCCTGGCAAAAGAGCGAGACTTTGTCTCAAAAAAAAAAAAAAAAAAAAAAATAGCCAGGTGTGGTGGTGGGCACCTGTAGTCTGAGCTACTCAGGAGGCTGAGGCCTGAGAATTGCTTGAACTCAGGAGGCAGAGGTTGCAGTGAGCCAAAATTGCACCACTGCACTCCAGCCTGGGTAACAGAGCTAGACTCCATCTCAAAAAATAAATAAATAATACTGTATCTTCAAGATATATGGGAATACATATGAAATGATTTCTAAGACATTATTCACTGCAGTATTGTTTTTAATGATTAATAGTGAGGTGCGTCTGTCCAGCAATACGTGGGATGTTAAATTATGATGCTTCTATATAGTGGATTATGCATTATGAAAAAAATGGGGAAGCTTTTTACATTCAGATATGGAAAGATCTCTAAGGTATATATATTGTTAACCAAAAAGAAGGAATGAAAAATAGGAGGGGAGTGTATACAGACAAAAATCTCTGAAGGATATACAAGAAACTAGAAACAGTGGATACTGGTGGGGTGTGGAGTCACTGGGCAGGTGAGGAATGAGGTGAGGGGGAAGACTTTTCACTGTGTGTCTTTTTATACCTTTTTTATTTTGAACCATGTAACCATTGGCCTAAGTACAGGTCAAAGAGAATAATAAACATTACTGGAAATTTTAAGTCTTTCACCTTCCAATACATATGTTATTGGCATTATATTACTATGTTTTTGACTTAATATATATCCGTAAAGGTTATTTATTCTGAATTAGGAAGTCTATTATTTTGAATTATTAAACTGATCTAAAACAACTCTTAAAAGAATACTAGGTCATAAACAGTGGCAGAAAGAGAATTGCAGGATTGAGGAACATTCAGAATGTGGGCCTTGCTATCCCTCACTTGTTTCTTGTCTCTTTCAGATGGTTCCTTCATCAGCTTCAGGCCAAGTTCGAGGTTACTATGTAGACTGGAGAATGTGGCGTGATGTGAAGAGACGAAAAATGGCCTATGAATACGCAGATGAGAGGCTACGTGTTAATTCACTCAGAAAGAATACCATTTTGCCAAAACTTCTACAGGTTAGTGAATTAAGATGAGTCTCTTTCTACCGTAAGATCATTAACTCACGTCAGATCATTTTTGATACTGTTTGTTATGACTTGGTATCAGTATAATTTCTGGAGAATAAGATCCAAGTCAGTATAAACAAATAGCCTTGAAACTGATTTTGGTGAGTTTCAAATTAAAGACTATTCACTCCCAGCTAGCCTTTCAACCATTTCACTATGCCAGCCTTAGAAAGTACTAGTGAATTGGGTGGCTATTTTCACCTAAGGTCTCTCCCTGAATTCATCCCAGTCTTTTAACTGGCAAGGCATTGGGAGGCATTGCTGATGTTGCAGGCTGTGTGTCTAGCATGTGGCCTAAACTCTTCCTTACCCAGGACCATCCTGAGCTTGTCTTCCTCAACTCCCTTGCCCACCTGTGTGTGCTGAACTGCCTTTCCATTTAGGCTTACTTTCTTGTCACACTGCTTGGGTTGAATAAGAGGATATCAGCCCTGCTTGGCTTTCTGAAGCATAAGGCCCTGCACCTAAGTGGTGAGGTAGAATATCTGTGTTCAAGAGGCTTGTCAGGGAGATATAAATTAAACTCAAGGCCGCTCAACTGATTGAGAGCTCAGATTTTTTAAAAATTACATTTAGAGAAGTGAGCAGAATGATAAACATCCTATTTATTACCATGGATTCTTTTTAGTCTTGTCTGGATTAAGCCAGGTGAGCAGAAAACTGAAGGTTTTGGACCACTAGGTTATGGCTTATACTAAAATGGCATTACATGACTTTCCTACATTTAGGGAGTAATAAGAAGTGGCAGGCCAGGTGTGGTGGCTCATGCCTGTAATCCCAGCATTTTGGGAGGCCGAGGTGGGCAGATCACCTGAGGTCAGGAGTAAAACTTAGCTGGGTGCAGCGGCACATGCCTGTAATCCCAGCTACTTGGGAGGCTGAGGCAGGAGAATCACTTGAACTCGGGAGGCGGAGGTTGCAGTGAGCTGAGATCATGCCACTTAACTCCAGCCTAGGTGACAGAGCAAGACTCTGTCTCAAAAAAAAAAAAGTGGCCCCCAAGAAACTGAGCTCAAGACATTGATCAGGGAAGCAGGGGGTAGAATTGTGGTTGCTTGGAGCTAGCAGGACTGGGGGTATCACTGGGGAAATCAGGAGATAGTGGTTAAAGGGGTATACTTTCTGTTGTACGATTAATACATTCTAGAGAGCTAGTGCACAGCAACACGACTATAGGCAGTAGTACTGTATTGTATACCTGAAGTTGCTAAGAGAATAGATCTGAAGTGTCCTTACCACACACACAGAAGGTAATTTTGTGAGGTGAGGGACGCATTCATTTCATTGTGGTAATCATTTCACAAAGTATATGTATAGCAAATCATGACATTGTATGCCTTAAATATATGCAATTTTTATTTGTCAATTATACCTTAATACAGCTGGGGATACGTTGTTTGAGTACATTTATGAAGACACCCAGAGGAAATGTCTCTGGTGTGACTAGCAGCAGTAACTGTGCAGTCTGTGAATCATGGAAAGTGATCCTGGTTCTCTGCTGCTTGCAAGGAGCTTACAAGTCAAATTTATATCCCAGTTCCAACCAACTTACAGGCTTTCACAGCATGCACTTTTGTGTCCTAAGAGTTTTATCTTTTCTACTCTCATTTCTCTTTGCCCCAGTTCCATCATTTGTAAACTGCCTTAAATCTTTCGGGAAACAAGAAGGGGTGTGTTTCATTCAATCAATAATTTGTAGCCATTCTTTAAGGTCCACCCCCATGAAATTTGGCTTCAGTCTTCCTACCCAGTCATTTCTCCTCCAGTTCCTTGTATAGCATTTACTGCCTACTACTCAGTGGCTTAATCATGTTATTTCATGTAATTCTCTTAGTTCATAATGGTAACGCATGCATAAGCTTTTATGTTAATTTCGTGGCTGTTACATACTTTCATTTGTGTTCTTTTAACGTGTTATTTTGCTTGTACCACAGTCTAGCACAGGGTCCCTCATACTCGTCAGCACACTTACCAGATGAAAGTGAATATTATGAACACACACGCTCTTGAACACATACGTAAGAAGAAATCTCTACTGACAACACCTGAGCCCAATTACTGCTGAAATCCCTGCTTTTCTCCCCTCAACCACTTTGCCCTTACCTGATTCATCCTCTACAATGCAAATGACTTTTTAAAATATAAAATGCATCTGATCACTCCCCTTTACTTCTCCAGTAGTCAGAATCTTTACTGACTCCGTGTGATACTCTCCTTCCTCCTTCTCTAGTCTTCTCTCAAGCCACATTCCCTCCTTAATTTGATCATCAGCCCAGAGGTTTCAAACTTCCGTGATTCAAAAATCATGAGGAGGCAATAGAAATACATTCACATACTTGACAAATGACTTAAACAAGAGTATGTAGCAGCACTATTCATATTCACTCAAATCGGAAGATGACCATCAAATGTAGGGTAGATGAATGCATTGTGGTACTCGTGCAATGAAAATTACCTGCCAGTGGCCCGGTGGCTCACGCCTGTAATCCTAGCACTTTGGGAGGCCAGGTGGTGTGGATTGCCGGAGCTCAGGAGTTTGAGACCAGCCTGGGCAACATGACGAAACCCTGTCTCTACTAAAAATAAAAAAAAAATTAGCCAGGCGCAGTGGCTCACGCCCGTAATCCCAGCACTTTGGGAGGCCAAGGTGGGTGGATCACACCTGAGGCCAGGAGTTCGAGACCAGCCTGGCCAACATGGAGAAACCCCATCTCTGTAAAAAAATAAAAAAAATTAGCTGGGCGTGGTGGTGCACACGTATAATCTCAGCTACTTGGGAGGCTGAGGCAGGAGAATTGCTTGAACCCCAGAGGCAGAGGTTGCAGTGAGCCAAGATAGTGCCATTGCACTCCAGCCTGGGTGACGGAGCAAGACTGTCTCAAAAAACAGAAACAAATTACCTGCCAGTAAGAAGGAGCAAAATACAATACATGCAACAATGTAATGTGATCTGTGTAATAATGTGATTCCCCTTAGGACGTGGCTGATGAAGAGATTGCTGCGTTCCCCCGGGATAGCTGTCCTGTGAGAATCAGAAATCGGTGTGTTGTGACGTCCCGTCCGCGTGGTGTGAAGCGGCGCTGGAGGCTTAGTCGTATCGTCTTCCGTCACTTGGCAGACCACGGGCAACTTTCTGGGGTCCAGCGAGCGATGTGGTAAATGAGCTAGAACCTACTGAGCCTGCAGGGAAGCCAGTTCCAGCGAGAAGAGATGCATTTAATAGACCCAGCCCTAATCTTTACATGGGCCCAGTATAGTCTACCTGATGCTATCCATAAACTACTTTTAAAATGAAGAAATTTGGGTATTTCATGTCAGTGAATTATCTTTTCTCTTGGACTTAATAAACATACTGTTCCCATACATAGTGCAAAGAGTAGTATAATAAATACTTTCTGTAAATGCTTTTATATCCTCCTTTTAAGTTTAATCTTTTAGTAACATATAAGGGGTTTTGTGGGGTTTTTTTGTTTTGTTTTTTGAGACAGAGTCTTGCCCAGTTGCCCAGGCTGGAGTTGCGGTGACATGATCTTGGCTCACTGCAACCTCCACCTCCCAGGTTCAAGCAATTCTCTGCGTCAGCCTCCTGAGTAGCTGGGATTACAGGCACCTGCCACCATGCCCGGCTAATATATGTATGTATTTTCTATTTTTAGTAGAGACAGTGTTTTACCATATTGGCCAGGCTGGTCTTGAATTCCTGACCTCAAGATCCACCTGCCTCGGCCTCCCAAAGTGCTGGGATTATAGGCATGAGACACTGTGCCCGGCCCAGGGTTTTTGTATTTTTAAGAGCATTAGTTCATAAAATATTATCTTACGCATAATCCAGCTAGTTGACATGTAGCTCATCTATGGCAGTTTGTAATGCTGGGCTAGCTGTCCTGAACTGCAGAGCTCCCCTTACTATTGTTAGATAAACAGTAGATGGGGATAGCAAGGCTGCTGTTCTGGATTATCTAATGCTCCACTTCTTTGTTTGATGGCTGAACAGAAGAACCACTAAGTGTTTTCTTGTCCATCCTTAAGGGAATTTAAAACAAATTATGCCTCTTTAAGCCCTTGAAAATCTTTCAAATTATGCCTCTTTAAGCCCTTGAAAATCTTTATCGAAAGAGGAAAGTTTTGTTGGAACAGTATATATTCCCTATTTTTGTTTTTTTTTTCTTTTTAAAAAATGTTTATTTTTATTTTAATAAGATTCAGGGAGTACAAGTGCAGTTTTGTTACATGAATACACCGTGTGACGCTGAGGTTTGAACTTCTAGTATACCCATCCTCCAAATAGTGAACATTGTAGTCAATAGGTGGTTTCTTTTTTTTAATAATATATATACTTTTTATTGCATTTTAGGTTTGGGGGTACATGTGAAGAACATGCAAGATTGTTACATAGGTACACACATGGCAGTGTGATTTGCTGCCTTCCTCCCCATCACCTGTATCTGGTATTTCTCCCCATGCTATCCCTCCCCAACTCCCCACCCCCCGCTGTCCCTCCCCTTTTTCCCCCCGACAGACCCCAGTGTGAGATGCTCCCCTCCCTGTGTCCCTATTTTTATGTTTATTTAATCCATAACACAAATGAGTAAGGGTAGCAAGAAGTTCTCACTCAGTAACTCAACAGTGTGATCAGCCCAGTGATAAAAATAGACATATTACAATGGAAATGCCTACTTAACATCAGGAAAATATTCCTGGAGAACTTAATAAATCAGGAGGTAAGGGATGAGATTTTTTCGCACACAGTGGGAACAAAAGCACAAAGAAGCAAAGGCACTCTCTAGCATCAAACAGAGAAACCAGTCACTTCAGTGGATCAGAAATATGAAGCACAATACAAAGGCTGTATCGTGGAGGATCTCACACATCACGTGAAGGAACTAAGACCAACATACCAGGTATGAGAGAGTTTTAAGCAAAGGAATGACATCATCAGTTTGTTATGCAGGTAAGTGACAGCTGTGTGGCACATGGCTATGAGAGGAAAAGGCTACAGGCAAGACAACCAATTAGGATGTTTTAATTGTTGAGGAAGATGAAGGCCTGAATTAACATCTTGGTATTAGTAAAGAAGAGAGGACAGATTTTTTAAGTTCTAAGAAACAAAATTGGGCAAGACTTACAAGACTGATTATATCTAAGACGTGAAGATGGCTCTCTGGGTTCCTGATAAAAGTGTCTAGATAGATGATAGAGGGCAACTCCAAGATAGAAAATTTGGAAAAATAACAGATTTAGAGAAAACAGAAGATACACGAGTTCAGGTTCCAGTCATGCAGTGTTGGAGATGCCTGTGTCATCTGATAGAGAAGTCTAGTACGCAGCTGGATAGCAGAGTCTGAAACTCAGGTGTAGGTGAAGTTATGAGGGAATTACCACAGTCTAGTTGGGATTTATATGTATGACAACTTACCAACTGGAATGTTCTAGCTAGTAACTAGTGTTAATCAAATCATAACTAGAACAATCAGATTTACTGACTTCTGGCATATCATTGAAAGGACACCCA
Organism: Alouatta palliata; assembly: GCA_004027835.1. Classification (NCBI taxonomy): domain Eukaryota; kingdom Metazoa; phylum Chordata; class Mammalia; order Primates; family Atelidae; genus Alouatta; species Alouatta palliata. Next base: position 91,065 of record PVKV010003286.1, read on the forward strand.
CATCTTTTTGGTTTGTTTGAATGAGTACAAGTATGATCCATGTATTTCATTTGGTTGCTACATCTCTTAAATCCCTTATAAACATCTTCCTCCACTCCTTTATGTCATTCATTTGTTAGAGGAACATTTAGCTGTTTGATTCTTTCATGCATCTTTTATTTATTCCTGTCACCCAAATTCCCTGTAAACTGGTAGTTACACTGAGACTGGCCTAGAGTCAGGCTCCATGTTTTAGAGACAAATTTTCGTCAGTGGTGCTGTGTACTGTTGCCCAGAAGGCACGTATCTGGTTGTCTAACTTTTAATGATGCTTAGATTGACCAGTGGGTTTGGGTGGGATTAGCCTGGTCCTTGCATTTGAAATTAACCATTCATTAACCTGCCACTCAATGGTTTTTGCTTTTTGTTTTACATTTTATGCTTCACAAATTTGCATGTCATCCTTGCATAGGGGCCATGCTAACCTCTGTATCATTCCAGTTTTAGTATATGTGCTGCCGAAGCAAGCAGTTTTTGCTTTTCACTGGTAATTATTACCCTGATCTGTTGTTTTACTAAGGTTTGCAATTGTAATTTTCTAATTCCATAATTTTTCTGTATTGGCCAGAAGTTTTGTCAAGAATGTTTCTTTATCAGCAATTTATTTTCCTGAAATTCATTTCTTCAAGATAAATGTATGATTCTTTTTTTTTGAGATGAGTTTTGCTCATTGCCCAGGCTGGAGTGCAATGGCGTGATCTCGGCTCACCGCAACCTCCGACTTCTGGGTTCAAGCAATTCTCCTGCCTCAGCGTCCTGAGTGGCTGGGATTACAGGTATGTGCCACCATGCCTGGCTAATTTTTTTTTTTAGCAGAGACAGGATTTCTCCATATTGGTCAGGCTGCTCTCAAACTCCCAACCTCATGGTATCTGCCTGTCTCAGCCTCCCGAAGTGCTGAGATTACAGGCATTAGCCACTGCACCCGACCAAATGGATGATTCTTTAACAATTTTCAGAGTAAATAAGTTGGTGCTCTAGCCAGTGGAAATGTTAACAAATCACTTATTTTTCACTGTCATTGTGAACTTGCAAATTTTGTATATATTGTTTCAATCCATTCCATTCTTGCTCAAATTGTCCCATTACCAGTGGGAGCCCCTTAAGTTAGTTCCTGTATCCTATTGACTTGGTACAGAATTATTCAGTATTTCCTTGCTTTCTGACATAAGCTAACCTAAGTTTACTTTGTGCATTTCCTGCCTCAGACATTTTTTCCAAGGGTTCCTGGTCTTTTTTGTAGGAAATGGTGTTTAGTTTAGAGAGCACACTGAGCACTACGGGTGCTGATAGCTAGGCCGGGCGCGGTCACTCACGCCTGTAACCCCAGCACTTTGGGAGGCTGAGACAGGTGGATCACTTGAAGTCGAGAGTTCGAGACGAGCCTGGCCAACATGGTGAAACGCTGTCTCTACCAAAAGATACAAAAATTAGCTGGGCATGGTGGCACATGCCTGTAGTCCCAGCTCTCAGGAGGCTGAGGCTGGAGAACCCCTTGAACCTGGGAGGCTGGGGTTGCAGTGAGCTCATATGGTGCCACTGCACTCCAGCCTGGGCAACAGAGTGAGACCCTGTCTCAAAAAAAAAAAGTTAACAATGGCGAGTTTATATTGATTTTAGAGTTGTTTCTTTCACATGAAAACCTTAGCTCCTAATGACATCAGCCTGTTTACCTTTATCATAGAATATATTAAAAGTTTCAATATACTATAATTTTACTAACACTAGTGATTAGTTTTAGATTGACTTGTGATTTTGTCCTTAGAATCCATCTCACTACCAGTGGGGCAACACTTGTGTTCAAGTTACTTGAAAGTAGTTGGCCTCCCAAAGTGCTGGGATTACAGGCGTGAGTTTATACTGCCAACTATATGCCATGGTTTGAACATTTGTGTACTTCCAAAATTCACACTGAAATCTAATCCACAATGCATTGGTATTAAGAGGTGGGGCCTTTAGGAGGTAATTAGGCCAGGAGGGCTCCACACTGTACCACCCTTCCAATACAGTAAGGGGGCACCATACTGGAAGCCAAAAGCAAGCCCTTACCAGACACGTCTGCTGGTGCCAAATCTTAAGACTCCCCAGCCTCCAGAACTGCAAGAAATTAGGTTTTTTTTTGTTGTTGTTGTTGTTTTGAGACGGAGTCTTGCTCTGACCCATGCTGGAGTGCAGTGGCATGGTCTCAGCTCACTGTAACCTCTGCCTCCTGGGTTCAAGTGATTTTCCTGCCTCAGCCTCCTGAGTAGCTGGGACTACAGGTGCGTGCCATCACACCTGGCTAATTTTTGTATTTTTAGTAGAGACAGGGTTTCACTATGTTGGCCAGGCTGGTCTTGAACTCCTGACTTTGTGATCCGCCCACCTCAGCCTCATGAAGTGCTGGGATTACAGGCATAAGCACCACGCCTGGCCAATAAATATTATTTATAAATTACTTAAGTCTATGGCGTTTTGTTACAGCAACAGGAATAGACCAAGACAATGTGCTGGTTAGGTTGAGGGTCATTTTTACTTCTTTAATCATGTTAAATTTTAGATGGTTCTGAAGTCAAAACTCTAGAAAAAGTTCCATCTAGAATAGCTTCCATCTTTATCTCCTTCCTTCTGCTGGTAAGTTTGTATTAGCGTTGGGTTTACTCCAGTTTTTTTGAAACAAACAAATACACCTACGTGCATACATTCGCATTTCCCACCTTTTCTTACACAAAGGCAGTAGGTATACCATAAATGATGTTCTGCACTTTGCTTTTCCACTTACTGTATCCTGGTGACCATTTTGCATTTCATAGAAATCATCTTCATTGTCTTTTAACTTTAAATACTCCCTCATGTGTATGTGCCATAATACATTCCTATTAAAAGACACTTGGGTACTTCCAATCTTTTGCATATAGCGTTCCAAATTTTTGTAAATGTACATTTCAGAGCCCAGACGTTAAAATTCTGAGTCAGGATGAATGCATGTGTAATTCTGATGGCTATTACCAAATACTTTATTTTTTTGAGACAGTCTTACCCTGTCACACAGGCTAGAGTGCAGTGGCATGATCTTGGCTCACTGCAACCTCTGCCTCCCAGGTTCAAGTGATTCTTGTCCCTAAGCCTCCTGAGTAGCTGGAATCACCACGATTCCCAGCTAATTTTTTTTCTTTCAGTAGAGACAGGGTTTCGCCACGTTGGCCAGGGTGGTCTTGAACGCCTGACCTCAAGTGATCCGCCTGCCGTGGCCTCCCAAAGTGTTGGGAGCACAGGTGTGAGCCACGCACCCAGCTCAAATAGTCTTCTTTATGAGTGTTAACCAAAATTTAATTTTTTCATTCCATTCCCATATGTGTCCTTATTTCTCCATAACCTCAACAATCAATAAACTTGTTTTTAAACTTGTTTTTCCAGTGAAAGGTAAAAAACTGTGGTTTATTCTCTTCTGAATAAGGTGAGCATCTTTACATTGTTAAACGTCATTTACATTTCTTTTTCTATGAAATAATTTGTTCTTAATTGTTGGACTCCTGTCAGTATATCGTTTGGTTTGGGTTAATAGTGGGGTTTTTCTTGTCATATAAACATTTTAATGTAGCTAAAATTGATCAATAGTTTTATTATTCCTTCTAGGTTAGTTTTCCCCCGTCCTTAGGCTGTAATGGAATTCCATCCATATCATCTAGTACTTGTACACTTTCATTTTTACAATTAGATCTTCAGTCTGCTTGGGATATATCTATATGCCTATTTTTAGTTGTCATTAAAAACCCATTTTTACTCCACTTTTAAAAAATGCCACTTTTACCATACTCTGCTTTTTATGCATTGTGTGCTCTTCTGTTCCACTGGTCTATTTATTCATGTGCCAACACCAGTTACAGAGGCATAATGTATTTCAATATTTACTTACAGGTACACGATACATAAACTGTTTCTGTATTTGAATTTTAAATCCTACCATCTTTTCTAAATTCCCATATTAATTGTAGCGTTACCCTTTTGGGTTTTCCCTGTGTCTCTAATGGCTTTTTTTTTTTTTTTTTTAATGAAACAGGTTCTCAATCTCTTATCCAAGCTGGAGTACAGTGGCATGATCATAGCTCATTGCAGCCTTCCTCCTGGGCTCAAGTGATCCTCTAGCCTTAGCCTCCCAAGTAGCTAGGATTACAGGTGCCAACCTCCATGCCTGGCTTCAACTGCTTTCTCTGATCTAACTGCACTGGCTAATCCCTCCAGTAAAATACAGTAATGGAGATGAATGGCACGGCTCCTGATTTCAGAGGTAACAGTAATAATTCCTACTAAAAGCCTCACTTTTCTGACATACTCCTAGACAAACAAATCATAAAACTGTTCTAATGAAGAAAAACTTAACTTTATTGAGCATAGGAATAGATGGGCTTTCAAATTATTTTTTGCTTTATGGTTACTTTTATAAACCATCTGATCCATGGCAAAACTAACTGGTACCATACAAAGATCTTTGTCTATTGTCATGTTTAAGTTAAGTTTGGTTTCTATTCTACATTTGTTAACAAATACATTTAAATCTAGATAGAAACATTTGTGATTCAATTAGTGCACGGTAAATACATGGCATATACATTGTTTAAGCTGGTAATAAGGGGTCAGATGTTCTACTACAACTTTGAAGCACAGGCACAGATTTGCATTTTATGCAAAAATTCAGGTTTTACTCAGTTTTTACATTGGTGGAAGCTGATGTCAGTAACTTATAGGCAAGCAAATACTTTTGTTTGTTTTCCAATTCTTAGCTCATCAAAAATTTAGCCTTTTCATTGGGCAAGACTTGCTTTTTATATTTCACAGGAGAATGCAATATAACCCTTCCTTGAACAAGATGACCAGGATACTAATAAAACCATCTTTGCAGTTGTGTTTAATAAGCATATTTTATTTAAATAAATCCTCCAGTAGGAAATGGAGAATTTACTGCCTTTATTTAAAAGGCTATGTAAATAGCTATCTGTCAAATTTATATATGCAGCTCACCAATATTCCCTTATTGGAAACGTCAGTATTTCCACATCACATCACAGTTCCCAAAAAGGACTTTAAAGTCTCAAAATTCTGTATCTCCTTTGGCTTGCTTCTCTCTCGATTCCACCCAGGCTTTATTAATGGTTCGCTTCATATCATCATCTCCATCCTCATAAATTTTCTTTAGAACATTCATCAATCCCTCACTAGGATCTGTTTCAGTGTCATAGGAGGGCTTCCTGTTAAAAAAAAACATACAACAATGGAGAATCGAAAGCACAGAAAGACAGCATAATTAATTCAGGTTAACAGTGGCAGGAAGTAGAGGGATGGAGACGATTGAGAGAGAAGACAGAGCATCCAAAGATACTCACAATCCAAACAGCATGCAAACTCATCTTAATGAAAACACATACCTACCAAGACAGAGCATCCAAAGATACTCACAATCCAAACAGCATGCAAACTCATCTTAATGAAAACACATACCTACCAAACATGCACACACGTCACGCATGAAGAGTGATCGTCACAATAGTAAGGGGCTATGCTGAGGCACTGGGATTTCCTGTGATTTATTTTTTTTTGAGACAGAGTCTTGTTCTGTCACCTAGACTGGAGTGACGTGGGACAATCTTGGCTCACTGCAACCTCCGCCTCACAAGTTCAAGCAATTCCCGAGTAGCTGTAGAGGCACGCACCATCACACCCGGCTAATTTTTGTATTTTTAGTAGAGATGGGGTTTCCCACTCTGTTGGCCAGGCTGGTCTCAAACTCCTGACCTCAAGCGATCCACCCACCTCTGCCTCCCAAAGTGCTGGGATTACAGGCATGAGCCACCCCCCCCTCCACCCCGGGATTTTTAACAGGCAAAATAAGGATTTTCTAACTTGTTTTGTTGTTTTATTTTAAAGCATGTTTCCTCATAATTAATTTGAAAAAAAAAATGTACATCACACATGGATGTACCCTAAAGCTCATATATTTTTTAATTAGAAAAGCTCTCCTCTTAAGCCTGAACTACACAGATCTAGGTCTGGTGGTGATGGCACCATCTTTGGTCGGTACTTCTAGAAGATAAACAACTGACCTACAATGCAAGTATCATCGAATAGACATTTTTAAAAAGTCATCATTAAGAAGGATAAAGATTTTTTTTTTCACTCTAAACCAGTGACAATGAAAACAACTACATATCACAACCATCTGAGAAATTTAAAACATACCAGGGGTATCTGAGCCTTTCCGGAACTACTGAAACAAATGTTTCTGGGAATGGGCACAGTATTCATGTATAAGCACAACTGTGCCTAGGGTTAGGAACCACACTAAAGAGCCAACCCTAACTACAAAGACCTTAAAAAGCAACTTGCTGGATATGTGCCATCTTCAGATGATACTTACTGACAGCTGAAAGCATCAATATCCATAAAGACAAACATTAAAATTCTTTTAAAAAATTAAAGTGACTCACTCTTTTTCTTTGCACTCTTTTTCAACCTGGGTCAGGTAATCCCACCTTGTGTTTTCTACTTTCTTTCTACATAAGATCAGAACTGTATCGGTCTTGATCTGGAAGAAAAGTGGGAAAACAAGTACAACTTAGAAGACATGAAGATAAGCATGAATATTTAGAAAACAAGTCTCTAGTAGGTGTAAATTTATTTTGGGTGCTAGTAATACTTGTATGAATAGGCCAAAATGTGAATATTCATGGTGTGAAAAGACCATAAATAGTAAAACTTGAATACGATCATATCCTAGTAAGAGGGAATCAAGACAGAGCGGATGTTAATGGGAGTGGAGGCAGAAACTGCATTAGGAAGGCCTCTCTCAGGCAAAATCTGAGCTGAAGCCTAAGGTCAGGAGAAGGCAGCTGGTAGAGCATGTAGAATGGCTCCAAGATTGGATGATCTTGGTGTGTTTGAGGAACAGGAGGAGTGGCTGGATTTTAGTGACTGAAGGAAACAGTAATATAATAGGAGTTGGGACAGGCAAGAAACCAAGTCAAATAAGGCAGTTTGGGACAAGACGAGGCATTTGGAAAGTGAGAAAGGGCATTGTACAGGTCTTTCAACAATGATTAATACAACTTCTAGGGATCTTTTGGTACTCCACCTATGGGACTAGTGGATGCAGAAGGGTGCAGTAAGACAGCTGATCCAACTATATTTTAGTATTACCTGTAAGCTGTTATGTAACTATGTATCATAAAACAGATGGCAGAATGGCATCTGTATACCTAATGCAGTCAACTGCATTTATCCAAATTAGGCAGAAAAGAGGGACTATCTGATTTAGTAAAAATTATGAATAGTAGTTTTTAAAAGAGTTTCATTATTTTTACAGTTGCTTCCAACTCCAAGGACGGGAGTGCTTAAGACCTCCTTTTATGCATACAAATATTATGCACGATGCTGACACCACCAGTCATTTAAGCACTTACAGAATGGTACTGCACTTCAGTCTATCATTTCAACTTTGTGAAATAAATTATTAGTATCACATAAATGCAGACACAGGCACAGAGTGATTAGGCTGCCAAAGGTCAAAAACAGTAGGCAGTAAAGCTGGCATAAAACTCAACTCTCACTTTTAACTACCTTCAAATGTTTACTTCCTGATTTTAATAGAATATTCTTTTTTTTTTTTTTGAGACCGAGTGCAGTGGCATGATCTTGGCTCACTGCAACCTCTGCCTCCCGGGTTCAAGCAGTTCTCTACCTCAACCTGCCGAGTAGCTAGAATTACAGGCGCCCGCCACCATGCCTGGCCAATTTCTGTATTTTTAGTAGAGAAAAGGTTTTCACTATCTTGGCCAGGCTGGTCTTGAACTCCTGACCTTGTGATCCACCCACCTCAGCCTCCCAAACTGCTGGGGCTGCAGGCATGAGCCACTCCTGGAATTTTTTTTTTTTTTTTGAGACGGAGTCTTGCTCTGTTGCCAGGCTGAAGTGCAGCGCAATCTCGGCTCACCGCAACCTCTGCCTCCTGCGTTCAAGCAATTTTTCCACCTCAGCCTCCCGAGTAGCTGGGACCACAGGCGCATGCCACCATGCCCGGCTAATTTTTGTATTTTTAGTAGAGACAGGGTTTCACCACGTTGGCCAGGATGGTCTCGACCTCTTGACCTCATGATCTGCCCAGCTTGGCCTCTGGAATAGTCTTATAATAGCCTATTCTTCTACAAAAGAGTCAGCAAATGTTCTCTGTCAAGGGCCACATAGTAAATATTTTAGGTTTCATGGGCCTTATGGTCTGCTGCGGCCACTTAACTCTGCCACTGTAGTACAAAAGCAGCCATAAACAACACACAAACAAATAAGCATGGCTATGTTCCAATCAAACATTTGCAAAACAGGCAGTAGTCTCTGTTACAGTGGGCAAATTCATTCCAGTTCATCTCAATTCTCAATCAGCCAGGTTCAATTTAGTAAGGTTTCACAATAGTATGACCAAATAAAGCAAACTTACTTTTTTGGAACTGCCTTCCACAGAGATGGGTTTCAAGAGATTGTTCACAATCATGGAGTAACTCTTCCCATTTAGATTCTTTACCAAAACATCAAATGACCTGCAACAAAATGGGGAATATGATCTTTCTAGTTCTACAAAAGGTACTCCATAGTTCTTGTGGGGAAAAAAAAAAAAAACGCCACTGGCTGTATTTCAGGGTGTGCGTTTGGCCATCCCAGATGATTTTAATGCTTACCTCCTCAAAGTGGTTGTAAAGAATAATTAATTCTAAATTTAAGAAGAATTTTACTAACTGCAAAGAAAAGAGTCCCAAGATAAGGCAATGCTGACTGTTAATGATCACTGTCTTCCCCATTATAATGAGAACTCACCTCTCTGTGAAATGCACCTGCACATTCTCAGTGGGAACTTGATGAACTCCAGTTAAGGTAATGTAGATTTTCACAAACTTATCTGACTGATCCCATCCTGGCAACAACAAAAGATGGAACACAAGTCAGTTTCTGAAACTGTATCTACCAACAGCAAATGCACATGGCTCAAAATTCAGGAAAGTAAAAATATGAAAATCCAGTCAAAAACATGAAAAAATCTGAAATATAAGAAATTTTCAAGGTTGAGAAATGGAGCCTCAAAGCAGCTGAGTACCCAAAGTTAGGCATCTAACAAGTGCCAGACTAATTCAGATTCAAATCCAGGTTTCTGAACACAAATATGATCACTAAATACATTATTTAAGACTAGTTCGTTTACCATGTTTATGGAAACAACTTTGTTCTACATCTAAATATTGGTAGTTCTCCACTTAGCTGGATGGCTGAAGTCTAATTCCATATCATTTCTACTTCTCTAAGTAGTCTAACAAATGCAATCCGAGCTCCCTTAATTCCTTTCCAGGGCAAAATAGAATGTAAAAGACTCCCAATTCTTCATCCAAATCTGACATACCTACCAGTATCTATTAAATGCCATTTCAGTATGTATTATCAAACTACCAACAAGTCTCTAACCTAGAAGAACTCTGTCAACATAAAAGACATATAAACTTCACAAAATACCATCTCATTTGTAGAAAATAAAAAGCTTTACAAAAAAGCATCTTCTGTTTATCAAGTATACGTACACATCCCTGACTGTTCCTCACTTAGACCTACAGAATAGAAACACCCCATTCTCCATGATGTGTTTTTCACACTGCATGCCTATATCAAAACAGCTCATGTACCCCATAAATATATACAACTACTATGTACCCACGAAAATTAAAAAGAAACATAGTGTTGATCAAAAAAATGCCCTAGAGGCTTTCAGAGAACTTCATTTATTAATAGTTTCTTCCCATTCAGTCAGTTGATCCTCCGGATTGACAACACTTTTTCCCTCAACACCAATCCATGTTCCTGGTTAAAATGCCATAATCCTAAACACCTTCAGATCAGTTTTCTACACTCAACTGAGCACACAGTACAATTTCCTATAGTACTAGATAGTACATCTCTTAGGCATTCTGGCTTGATACTAGCAACCTGACCAAAAAAGTCGTGTCATAGCTTGATTATATCAAAAGTGCAATTAAAAAAAAATATTTAAGTGCTTAATAACTCAGTATCAGGGCTGAACGCGGTGGTTCACGCCTGTAATCCCAGCACTTTGGGAGGCTGAGGCGGGTGGATCAACTTAGGTTGGGAGTTTGAGACCAGCCTGACCAACATGGAGAAACCCAGTCTCTATTAAAAATACAAAATTATCCAGGCATGGTGGTGCATGATTGTAATCCCAGCTACTTGGGAGGCTGAGGCAGGAGACTCGCTTGAACGTGGGAGGCAGAGGTTGCAGTGAGCAGAGATCGTGCCATTGCACTCTAACCTGGGCAACAAGAGCAAAACTCCGTCTCAAAAAATAAAAAACTCAGTATCAGAAGCACAACAGTTTGAAAGTCTTTCTTAATAGGCTTATAAAATGCAGTAACAGAACTACTAACACTTTTCCTTTACTACAAGTCTTTTATTATCTCATTTAACTCAGATACCCTAGTTTTGTCTATCTTTAACAGATGACATAGTATAAAAAGTTCAACTCTGACCAGGTGGAGCGGATCACTGGAGGTCAGGAGTTTGAGACCAGCATACACATGCTTTTCACTATAACAATATTCAAAATATATCATACCTTCCAACAATTCATTTCCTCTGCTCATGCTGTTCCCTTCTTTTTCAACTTAATATACAACTCACCCTTCACACTCAAATCTAATTCTCCCTGTTCCTTACCTCCAGAATTATTTCCTCAGCTATATTACCTACTATGTGCTAGACACTATGAGCACAAAGAAAAACAAGACTGTCCTTGCTCTCATGAGAGCTAATCACTCATATTCAAGTTGCACTGCCGCCAAAACAAAAAGCTGAATACACCACTGAAGGAAAACAGTATCACTACATTGTTATAGGTGAGTTATATGTCTGTCCCAACCACACCATGAACAGGGATTGGGTCTTAGTCACTGTTGTGTATCCTTAAGTCCAAGCACAATAGTGATACACATTAAGTGCTCAAAAACATTTACTGAATTTAACTGGATTCCTCTCTTCAGTGAATTGCGGTGGCTGTCAGGGTGCAACATAAAACATGATTAAAAACCACCACCACCGCAGTGCCTCATATATACTGAACAATTTCAGAGTAAGTTCCTTCCTTGTTGCTACTCCTCATCTTTGCACTGAATCACCTTACTGTTAACAGTTTCTGTAATGTATCCTTTCCTATTTATATCCAAAAAAAGTTTTATTAAATAAAAGCTGATGGGTCTTCCTCCAAGCCACCAAAAACACACACTCAAAACTCTTTTAAAGATGAATTTGTTACTAGATCACTATGAGGAATGGGTTGCTAGGAGGCAGAACTGGTCTAGGGAAGCAAATCATACCATAATTACTGATTTTCACTGTATAGCCTGTTGAAAGGGGAGCAACGACAGCAGCTGGCTTTTCACTGTCAAGAAGCTCTGCTTTCTTCTGTGATTTCTGTTGCATCTTGTTCTTGATTTCTGTCTCAATCTTGGATTTTTCAGCTGTAAGGGCATCTCGTATTCTTTTCCTAGTAGCCTTTTCCAGCAACACCTTTACCTCTTCTAGATCTTTCTGTAGCTGTGTTAAGACAAAAAATAAGTTAGCTATGATAAATAAGGCAATGGTTTGCTATTGTGCTTATCACTCATTTCAACTTACTGAAATAAGCACTAAGAATTAAGAGGCTCATCTAAATTTTCTAGGATTGAGATGCAACTTCAATTCCTTCCTCTGGCTTATTAACTATAATTAACTCAAGCTTCATTTTTTTTTTAAAAAGGAAAACTTTGAACAATCTTGAACAAAGAATAGGTAATCAAACCTAAAGTTTCCAGTTTGTATTTGTTTTAAAATATTTACAAGACACAGCTGCGACTTAGAAAAATTTTTTTAACAAGGAGTTCATAGATTTCCTTGTAACATCTAATCCCAGTATCATCAGATGTTAAGACACTTTAAAAAGGTTTAAGAGATGAGAGAATACGCAGTGACTGTGGTAATATAGCAACTTTACTGAGGTAATGAATGCTGTACTTTCTGTCACTGATTGGTCTTCATTGATCTTCCCACCTCAAATACCTCACATAAAAAAGTCTAAATTTTTAAGACAAAAGATTTTTTAAAACAAATTTCTGCTTTTAAGGAAAAGTCTTGTTCTGAAGCTGGGTCAGTCTTACAGTCAGAAGTGTAGGAGTTGGTTGCACAGGTGACAAAAGACCCAAAATGCAACCTACTCTTGGAAATTATCTTTTGAAAAAGCCACCAAGTTCTCGTTTTCTTCTTATGCCAATCCATCATCTATTAAAGTCTACTACTTTCTACTTTCTAGAGATAGAGCCAACATTTTATGAAATTCAAGAGTTAAAGACAATGTTAGAAAATTATTGAGTCTAGGCCGGGCGCGGTGGCTCACGCCTGTAATCCCAGCACTTTGGGAGGCCGAGGCAAGTGGATCACGAGGTCAAGAGATCGAGACCATCCTGGTCAACATGGTGAAACCCCGTCTCTACTAAAAATACAAAAATTAGCTGGGCTTGGTGGCGCGTGCCTGTAGTCCCAGCTACTCGGGAGGCTGAGGCAGGAGAATTGCTTGAACCCGGGAGGCGGAGGTTGCGGTGAGCCGAGATCGCGCCATTGCACTCCAGCCTGGGTAACAAGAGCGAAACTCCGTCTAAAAAAAAAAAAAAAAAAAGAAAATTATTGAGCCTAAGTTTTTTTCCCCAATTACCCTGTGACATACTGCAAATGCACAACATCTTTCCAAACAGCTGATTCACTTTTCTTACAATGAATTTTACATTCTGGCTTGATACTACCAACTTGACCAAAAAATCTTCTGTCACACCTTGCCTATATCAAAATCTCAATTTAAAAAAATCTTTAAGTGCTAAATAACTCAGAATATCAGAAGCACAACAGTTTGAAAGCCTTTCTTAGTCATAAAATGCAGTAACAGAACTACTCATTCTTTTCTTTTACTACAAGTCTTTTATTATCTCATTTAATTCAGAGGCCCTAGTTTTGCCTATCTATAACAGATGACTTAGTATAAAAAGTTCAACTCTAGCCCGGTGCATTGGCTCACGCCTGTAATCCCAGCGCTTTGGGAGGTTTAGGCCGGTGGATCACTGAAGGTCAGGAGTTCAAAACCAGCCTGACCAACATGGCAAAACCCTGTCTCTACTAAAAAGACAAAATTTAACCAGCGTGGTGGCACATGACTGTAATCCCAGCTATTCAGGAAGCTGAAGCAGGAGAATCACTTGAACCCGGGAGGCAGAGGTTGCAGTGAGCCAAGATCACGCCATTGCACTCCAGCCTGGACAACAAGAGCAAAACCCCGACTCAAAAAAAAAAAAAGTTCAACTCTGCCCCACCCTCTTGTCCACACTCTCAGACCCTTCCAAGAACAGTTCATATTATTATGACAAAAAATTTTGCAAACTCATCTTTTGAGCCTAGAACTAAGATGTTTTGGTTGAAAGTAATATTTTTATTGTAATAGTTTCAAAAATTCATGCTGATTCTAAAATTCCTAATTCATAAAAATATTGAAATGTAAAATGAAATGTAACAAGTCTAAACAAGAGGTTTTGCTTTTTGACTGGAATAGAAATGCTTTTTCATAGCAGAATCAGAAAAGTACTTCAAATTAGGCAAGAGATTTCCCCAGCGGCTGAATTCCCAAGCCCTCTTTACTGCCAGTTTGGCTGTAATCTTTCTATTGTAAGGTATCCACTGAAGAAACTTACAACTGAGACAGTTCCTCAGTTCCACTATTTGCAGACTTGAAACCTTTCTTTCTTTTTTTTTTTTTTTAAATGGGGGTTTCACCATGATGGCCAGGCTGGTCTTGAACTCCTGACCTCAGGTGATCCACCCACGTCGGCCTCCCAAAGTGCTAGGATTACAGGCGTGAGCCACCGCGCCCAGCCCAGACTTGAAACCTTTGTGCACAAATACTTTAACATGTCCAAGACAGTGTAGTTTCTCATCTAGTTTATCATGTAATTTTCCTTGCCTTCTTGGCATGTATTTGTTTTACCTATATAAAAATTCTATTTCCCTTTTATCCCTACCCATAATGCATTCAAACTTTATCTATTTCCTAATTCTTCACCTAGCAGGCATTAACACCAATGTGCCTCAAAAATGGGCAAAGGAATTCAACACACATTTCTCACAGAAATGGACACTAAGCACATTAAAGATGCTCGACATCCTCATCAAATCCCCAAGATGCCACTTCACACCCACTAGAATGGTATCATACACCAAAAAAGAAAAACAGAACATCACAGAAATTAACAAATGTTAATAAGGATGTGGAGAAACTGGAAGCTTCAAACATTTCTTGTGGGAATATGGTGCAACCACTCTGGAAACAGTTTTAACAGTCTCTCAAAAAGTTATCATATGAACCAGTAATTCCACTCCTAGGTATATATCGCAGAGAACCGAAAACACATCCACACAAAAAACTTGTACACATTACTCACAGCAGCTAGTCAAGAAGTGGAAATAAGGTCGGACGTGGGCCCCGTGCCTGTAATCCCAGCACCTTCGGAGACCCAGGCAGGCGCATCACTTGAAATCAGGAGTTCGAGACCAGCCTGGCCAGTTGGTGAAACCCCCTCTCTACTAAAAACACAGAAATTAGCTGGGTGTGGTGGAGCGTGGCAGTAATCCCAGCTACTCAGGAGGCTGAGGCAAGAGGTGGAGGTTGCAGTGAGCCACGATTGCACCATCCAGCCTGGGCGACAGAGGGAGACTCTGTCTCAAAAAAAGAAGTGGAAATAAGTGTCCATCAACTGATAAAAGGATAAACAAAATGCGCCATACGCATGAAAAAGAATTTTAGCCATAAAGAGCATGTGTACTGATAAATGCTACACCACGGATGAACTTGAAAATGTTAGTGCTAAGCTGAAGGAGCCAAAAAGCAAGAGGCCATATACAGTGTAATTCCATTTCTATGAAATGCCTAGAATAGGCAAATTCAGTGACAAAGTACAAGATGAGTAGTTGTCAGGAGCTAAGGGAGGAATGGGAAGCAACTGTTTAGACACTGGTGACGCCTGCACTACACTGTGAATATACCAAAAAAACTGAATTGTACACTTCAAAATGGTTAAAAACTTGAATTCTCTATATGCATGACTGGGAATGACTGGGAAGTTCTCTCCTCAGGGCACATGGTACCCAAGACCTACCTTAACAGACCTGTCACAAGATACCCAATTAATACTAGAACACACAAACCTCACAGTTTTTCTTCATTTGAAGAAAAAATTTTGAAGGAAAAAAACCTTGGGATTTCGCAGTACTTGTTTTCATAAAGCAAATCTAGTTACCACACACCCATCACTAAACTGATTAACTGTCGGGTCTTCACCTCCCCCTTAGGCCAGGCAATGAGCAATACAGGTACTATCGTTGCCATTTTGTAACTGAGCAAACTAAGTCTCCATAAAATGTTAATTCCCCAACGTCCAGAGTTGACAGAGCTTTAACACAGGCCATTCGATTTCTTACTACCAATTACAACTAACTTTCCAAGTTATTTATTTTAAAAGTCGCATACAGCACAGTGCTGTTTGCCAAGCACTGGCTTAAACACCTAGAAATCATACTTTTTAACAACCGTGTGAAATAGACGCTACTGCGACACAGAGAAGCTAAACAACTTGCCCAGAGTAACACAGCTCGTCGTGCGTAGCGAAAACATGACTAACAGAATTCAAGTGCTAGCAGCCAGAACTTCTCACCTTCCGACGGCCCTCTACCATCAACGACACTCACGTTTGCACCCAGCTTTGCCTGAATGAAGCTTCCAGTCCTCTGGCTGGGAAACCAGAGCAGAAAGGGCCTGAGGAACAAGCGCAGCGGGCCGCTCTCCCAGACTCACTCCCCGCACCGCCTGCACGGAGAATCGCCGCACACCCCCACTCGGGCCCGGCAGGCGAGTGGGGTGCGGGGCCGAAGGGAAGCGCGGGGCCGAAGGGAAGCGCGGGGCCGAAGGGAAGCGCGGGGCCGAAGGGAAGCGCGGGGCCGAAGGGAAGCGCGGGGCCGAAGGGAAGCGCGGGGCCGAAGGGAAGCGCGGGGCCGAAGGGAAGCGCGGGGAAGCGTCCCCCCACCCCGCGCCGAGTGCCGCGGGACCGGGTCGCCGCAGGGCGGCTCAGCGCAAGGAAACGGCGATGGGGCGGGAGGCCGGCGCTGCAGCTCCAGCCCGGAGGGCATTATGAAGATGGGGTCGGACCACCTACCTCTTCCGAAGCCATGGGGGCTGGGTCAGGGCCAAGGCCCGAGCTGCAGCCGCGCAGAAGGAACAGGAAACGCCGCGCGGAGCTCTCAAACCGAGCGCAGACGCCCACCGGCACGAGTCGGCGCGCCGGAGCCTGCGCGCACACCGACCGTGCGCGAGATCCCGGCCCGCCTCCCGCACGCGGCGGCTCTGGAACCTTCGCGACGCCGTCGCCGCCACCGCCCACCGCGAGCGCGCATCGCCCGCCGAGCCTGGCTCCGCCCCTCCCCTCTCCTCTCCGCGGACCCCTACCCCGCCCCTCCCGCCCCGTCGAGTCTGGCTCCGCCCTCCCGCCGAGTCTCCTAGCAACGCTCAAGTATCGCGAGAAAACTGGCAGCTCGAGAAGAGTAATGTCATCTTCTCCGCCCCAACAACTGTGTGCATTATAATTTGACCGTGCTGGGCCAGGCTGCGCAGTCGCAGCTCGGAACCGCTGCGTTAACCCAGCCCCGGAAATAACGTACCGAACTTCGGAGTCCAAGTCGGAAGTTGACTACAGAGTCACTTGCTTCTGTCCGCTCTAGGATTCCTGACCCGCCAGGCAGCCATGTTGTGTAAAGCCAGTTTTTCAGCCTCCGGGAGAAAAAGGCAAAAATGGGGAGAAGGAGCAGCCTGGCTACGTTCAAACGGGAAATATTCTGAAAGGACCAGTTTGATTTGCAGAGAGTTTGGCGCGCTGGAGACGTCACCAATGTCTAGCCTCTCCGACATGGTGGCGTCATTACGTGCCGCGGTAGGAGGTGTAGCTACGTTGGCCACGTGACCGCGCCCAGTGTCGGAATCCCAGCGCGAGGCACTGACATAAGAGCTGTCCTGTGGTCACAGTTTCAGTCCCTCTTTTCTGTCGTGGACTGTTGAAGCACAATTTCCTGGTGCTTTCGCCCCTTTCACCGACCATTTCAAGAGTCCTTTGTTCTCACCTGGGTTTGGGTTCGGTGTAAGTGAGCCTGTTGACCCTCAAAGAAAATGCTGAAATGCAATAAAAAATATATATAAAAGAAAAAAAAGAAAATGCTGAAATGTCTTCTGGGGACGATGTTCTCTTCTGGTTCTTTTTTTTTTTTTTTTTTAAGAGACGGGGTTTCCACTGTGTTAGCTAGGATGGTCTCGATTTAGTGACCTTGTGATCCGCCCGCCGCCTCCTCAGAAAGTGCTGGGATTACAGGCGTGAGTCACCGCGCCTGGCCCTCTTCTGGTTCTAACCGTACCACTCCCCAGAGAAGCCTAGTTTTTAGATTAGTCTTCGGCAGACTCAAGATGTCAACAACACTGTTGAAAACCCCTGAGAGGTCACATAGCCCGCACTTAGCTTTATAGATCGTCCAAGGCAGCGATTAGAATCAGCAACTCAGAGAAGAAAAAAAGCTGTTAGCAAAATGGAGGCTGACCATTATCTGTAGTAAAGAACCGGAGCTACAGTACAAAAATAAATTACCGAAACGCAACGTGTGAATTTCACACAGAAAAAATGGCGTTAAGGGAAAGAAGCCAGATATAGAAGAGTTTATATTATGTGGTTCCGTAAGTCTAAAAACAGCAAAAGTAATTAGCCCATGGTGTTAATGAGCATAGTGGGGAGGATAATGACATGAAAGAGCCACCAGGGGGCTTTTGAGGTTCAGGTAATGTTTCTTGGACACTGATTATAGATAGGTGGGTTCACTTTGGAAATCACATTGAGTTGTAAACTTACCTTTATGTACGTAGTTTCTAATGTAGATTATACTTAAGGTCCAGGGAGGGAATTTTCCAAGGTAATAAAAATGTTACACTGATGCATAGACTTGTCAAATTCATGAGATTAACTTCCTAAGAGCTGTGTATTTTATCGTATAATTTTTTAAAGTGTCCAACCAGTAGCCTGGAATTACCAAGTGCATAATTAAAAACAGCCCTTTGCACGGACTGAAAGCTTGACCTAATGTAGTGAACAGTCACCTCAGTCTGTTAACTGCTCAGGCTGAGTCTTCTCAGTCTTAATTGCTTACACCTGAGTCTTCTATCTCAGGTACATCTTATAGCAACCCTTACTGGCTTAATCTTCAAAATATGTAGCGAATTAAGCGACTTCTCACAACCTCTACTGCTGCCATCTGACAGGGTTTGGGACATGCTATCCCAAAATATGCCACCTAGACATATTGAATACTTTACTTTAAACTGAAGGAATTTGAGAAAGAACATATGCAAGAATGTCTCCAACTTTCTTGCACGCTTCTGCCCTGAAGCAGGTCATAATACCCTCATGTGAGAGTGACCCTCTCTATACCTGGAAGTAAAGTAACATCTATATCTCTGACAACACAGGGACATAGAGACGAATATGAACATTAGGCTTTGCTAAATTTCTCCCGGTTTATTACCCTTAGATACAGTCTTTTAGCACCGTTACATCTTCCCACAGTTCTCCATTCTTCATCAAACCTACTCTAAACAACACTAAAGTTAACTGTTTGGGTCTTCATTTCTAAAGTTTCCCATGTTATGTTAAACTAACATTAATATTTATGCTTTTCTCTTGTTAATTTGTCTTTTGTTACGGGATCCCCAGCCAATGAGCCTAAAATGGGTAGAAGGAAAAGATATTTCTTACCTTACACACCCAAGTCCAAGCCATCATCATTTTGTCTGAAATTTTAGCTTCCTAACTGGTTTCCCTGCTTCCCTATTGTGCCTTAGAGTTAGTTTTCCATACAGCAGCTGGAGATAACCTTTCAGATGATTATATTCCTTCTTTGCTTAAAAACCTCTAACAGCTTCCTATTAGGCTTAGAATGAAGTCCAAACTCCTTACTGTGAACTTTAGTATTTTACATATCTTATATCTCACCTTTATGAGCTTCATATCAGAATTCATCTCTCACCACTCTTCCTTTCCCCCTCCCTGATTTAAACCCTGGCATCTTTGTTATTCCTTGAACCCAGTGGGTTTGCTCTTGCCTCCAAGTCTGTACTCGGCTTTCTCTCTACCTGTAATCCTCCTCCTCCAGTTAATCACACAGATCGTTTCTTCACTGTATTTAGGC